>BSBK01013599.1:0-28095 GCA_027943335.1 Chamaecyparis obtusa | reverse complement strand
TGTTTATGTAGTTGTATTAAATAAAAAAATACATAGTTTTAATAGTTGATACATAGACATGTGCTTAAAATGACATGGAAGAGATTTTGATGTTTCTTAGATAATTTTGTGACAAAAATAAAACAAAACAACATTTCACTTATGTCAATCATTTTCTTTAGCTATTATAAACTAATTGTATTGATTAGTGAATAATGAGATTGTCAATAATATTCAAGTAAGAACATAATGGTTACTTAAATTATAGCATTATGTTATAAGTTGATTATTGTAATGGGGTTATAGGATGAATAGTTGATTTTTTATTTATTGGTTCCAATTTTTGTATAACATCTGTTGACTTCATATATTATCATCATAATTGTTTGGTCATTGATTCTTATTCTTATTATTTTGTTTTAATAGCTAATTTATATCACAAAATAGTTGCAAGGTTTGCACATGTTCTACCCTTCTTATATTCACTAAGTATGTGTTCTTATGGTTATAATGACACCTTTGACATTTTTTGGGAAGGTCATTACTATGCTCAAAATAATTGAGTTCTTTATAGAAACCTAAAATAGTCTTGTGGGATATATTTAAGGGTATAGGAAATATTAGCAAGCACAAAAAGTAGGGTGTCCATAGATATGAATAATTATAAATTGAAATCCTCATTTGATTAAGAATTACATTACAATATTGGATGTAGTAAGACTAGAAATGATAGAATATTATTCTACCTAAATTGATGAAAAACAAGGTCAATTACCAATTAAACTAAGAAACTTCACCCCTCTTTCACCTATGTGGGTGGCGTCCAACAAGGCTAGCTATCTAGAGGACCAGGACTTGGAGAGGGTGTGCACCCACTTAGACCATTCTTTAAAATATCAGTTTCAAAGTTTAAAACCGAACTACGAAGTCTCTATGCTTGACGTAGGAAAGGCCATCAATGATGAGCCCCTGAGACTTAGGTTTGGCCCTTAGGACTTATCTTTTATTTTATAGATTAAAAATAAGTTTGGTTTACTCTTTCTTGATGTCATGTGTACTTCTACCCTTTAACCAATATATTTGTAACTACCTCATGATTTACCTAGTCAATATATAGATGATGATTTACCTTTATGATTATGCATCTAACTTTCATTGGATCTTATATTATGTCTCTAGTTGTGAAGCCTTGTATGTAGGTTGTAGCACTAAAAATAAGGAGAAGAAAATTTAGAAACAAGAAAGAGTAACTCAGGTATGCAAATGCACATCATGTTTGTTATTTGACATTTTAATTAACTGTACTTCTTTGAAGTAGATTTATTATAATTTTGGATATTAATTAAATGATCAAACAAAGAGATTCCTAATCCATTACTTAAATAATGTAGTGCATGATTATTGATTTTTTGATGCAGGAGCATCCTGGGTGTAAGAGCAATCTTGCATCAACCCAAAAATATTTCTATTTTTGTATTCAATAAGGGCTATCTTGTGTAGAGTTGCTATTTATGGAAACCTGCTATATTTAGTAAGTTGGTCTTACGATCTTAGAATGTCTGATTTTACATGTGGAGGTTCATCTCAGTCATATCAGCTTGCCAGCAAAGTTTCATGGCTAGATCAGGTGTAGTTTTGAAGATATTAAAGATTTTCGGTATTGGCAGCAGGGTACAGAAACTTCAAACTCAATTTTGAAGGCTTTAGAGGCCCCCGATGAGGTTGAAAATTTGGGTGATGGGAGCTTTGCATGGGTCACACCCGTAGAGCGCTTCGTGGCATTTCTAGAATGGGGTTATAATAGCCAATCGGGTCAACGGGTGATGACTTATGGTCTTCAGAAGTTGGGTCACCTGAAATAGTGGAAAATAATTTTTCTTCAAAATTTCTATTTGTGTTTTAAAACTCATTTTGAGCCGACTTTGATGTAATAAATTGTAAAATAAAATAATTCTAATTTTGGTCGGCCCTAAGGGCTAAATTTCTAGAACATTCTCGAGCGTTGGAAATTGCCTATATAAAGAAGGCTCGTAGTGTTGTCTAGGGTAGTTCTGGGTAGTAGATCTGGGTGTTGATTCGAGGCTTTTTCCTTCAGAATATTGTAAGGGAATGCCCATGTGGCTTTGCATATTGTAAGTCTGAAAGTTTGTAATTCCACATTTGTGGAGATAATAAGAAGCCAATTTTCTAATCTTGCTTATTATTGTTGTTTCTCTTTTTTTTTGTATGTGCTTGTGGTATTAAGGGGAGCACCCTTCATCAAGTGGTATCAGATCAGGAGTTCTTGAGTGTGTAAATAGATCCCCGACTGTGAGGCAGTTTGCACTAGGACTGTGGTTAGGGTTTCAGCGCACATCATGAAAATACCTCCATGAAAAGAACATGGCAGAAGAGCTGGTGTTGTGACACTTGAGGTTAGAGAGCTGTAGAGACAAGTGCAAGCATTGTAAGAAGAGATTCGTAGAGAAATAAATCTTAATGTCAGAGATGAAAGCGAGGATGAAGCCGAAGAAGAATATCAAGAAGGAGAAGCTAAAATTGTGAACCAGGAGGAAGAAAGATTTTTTCGGGCGATTTTTCAAGACTGGGAAAAGACCTAAAATTGAGGTTCCTACATTTTTTGGAAATCTTAACCCAGAGGAATTGATCGACTGGATCAATGAATGTGAGGAATATTTTGAGTATGAAGATGTTGAGGATCCTGATAGGGTCAAATTTGCAAAGGCCAGATTGAAAGGTCATGCGAAGATCTAGTGGCAAGAAATTCAATTGGAGTGAAATAGAAGAGGGAAAGATAAAATCACAAGATGAGATCGGATGGTGGATAAATTGAAGTGATAGTTCATTCTTGTTGATTATGAGATTGACCTACTAAAGAAAATGCAAAGTTTGAAGCAAGCAGGAAGATCTGTTCAGGAGTATACAGAGGAGTTCTATCGACTCCTCATCAAAACAGGCCATGCAGAAGCTGATAAGGAGAAAGTTTCCTGATACCTTAATGGGTTAAGGCCAAGCATTCAGGAGGAGTTGAATCTAGTTCGACTGAATAGTATTGAGGAGGCATACCAGTTTGCCCAAAAAGTAGAGGAAAAGCTAAACAACAAGTTTGAGAGCAGACAAAATGGAAGAGGTCATGGTGGAAGATCTGGTGGACGGTCATATGGTGGCTGAAATGAAGATCCAAAAAAGAAGGATGAGGCCAGTAGCAGTAAGAATCAGAAAAGAAATAATTCTAATCGTTTCCAGGATCAGAGTAATAGAGATCAAAGAGGAAGAGGAAGAGGAGAAGGATCTAGAAGAGGAGGCTTCCGTGGAACATATTTTCACTATGGAGAAGAAGGCCATAGGGCATTTGAATGTCCTCAGCGGCAAGGCAAAATAGACAGGAGAAATGAAGGCCTGGCCAGAGTTGCACATGTAGATGAAGATGCTAGATCTTCAAATTCTGAAGATGCTAAAAAAGGAGAAACCGTAATTAACAGAAGAGTCTTGCTGAGTGGTGAGAATGAACCTGAACAAAGGAAGAGCCTATTTCATACTAGATGCAAGTGTGAGGGTAAATGTTGTGATGTGAATATTGATAATGGAAGCACTGACAATTTAGTGTCAGAAGAGATGGTGACAAAGTTGAAGCTCAAGAGACAGAAACACCCACATCCATATCGGATTGCCTGGGTGCAAGATGACCAGTAGGTCATGGTCAATGAATAGTGTCTGGTAAAGTTCAAGATCGGTGGGTACCAAGATGAGGTACTATGTGATATTATCTCTATGGATGCATGTCATATGTTGTTGGGTAGACTGTGGCAGTTTGACCGATGTGCTATACATGATGGTCATGCGAATACCTACTCCTTGACAAAGGATGGAGTGTGACATAAGCTAAAGCCATTGAAGGAGACTGAAGCAAAGGTATGTGGTAATGCAAGAATAACATTTGTTGATGGAGGAAAATTTCTAGATGGTATGAGGCATGAGCATGTGTGTTTTTCTTTAATTCCAAAAGTTGGTAAAGAAGAAGTAGATGATGTACTTGTAGAGGTTGAAGATTTGTTGAATGAGTTTCAGGATATTGTATCTGATAATGTACCTGATAGATTACCACCGGTAAGAAAGATCAGTCATCAGATGGATTTGATTCCAAGAGCCAGTTTTCCAAACAAGACAGCACACAGAATGACACCAGTAAAAAATGAAGAGTTGAACAGACAAGTACATGAGTTATTGTAGAAGGGGTTGATTGGAGAGAGTCTAATTCCCTGTGCTGTACCAGCGGTATTAGCACAAAAAAAGAATGGAGAGTGGAGGATGTGTATAGATTCCAGAGTAATAAACAAGATAAAAATCAAGTATAGGTTTCTATTGCCATGAATGGATGATATTATGGACTATTTGAGTGAGGCTGTGTATTTCTCAAAGATAGATATGAAGAGTGGGTATCACCAGATTCGGATCAGAGAAGGAGATGAATGGAAGAATACCTTCAAGACAAAGGAAGGACTGTATGAGTGGTTAGTCATGCCTTTTGGGCTAACCAATGCACCGAGCACTTTCATGCGGCTCATGAACGAGGTTCTGAAAGAATTTCTGGGTAAGTTTGTCATTTTTTACTTAGATGATATTTTGATTTTTAGCAAGTTATTGGAAGAACATATGATGCATATTCGTATGGTGTTTGAGAAGTTGAGAAATGAGAAATTGTTGATTAATTTGAAGAAGTGCAGTTTTGTGATGAAAGAGTTGGTGTATTTGGGATTTGTAGTTTCAGTAGAAGGTCTAAAAATAGACCCAGAGAAGGTACAGGCTATCCTTGAATGGCCTACTCCAAGGAGTGATACTGAGGTAAGATCTTTTCATGGTTTGGCTAGCTTTTACAGAAAGTTTATAAAAAAATTTAGCAGTATTTATGGACCGTTGACAGAAATAATGAGAGGGGATAGAAAAGTGTTTAAGTGGACTAATGAGGCAGAAAACAGTTTTCAATTGTTGAAATAAAAAGTTACAGAATAACCTATTTGAGCACTTCTAGATTTTAATAAGGTGTTTCAAGTAGATTGTGATGCTAGTGGTACTGCAATAGGAGCTGTTATGAGCCAAGAAGGTAAACCTATTGCTTATTTCAGTGAGAAGTTAAATGATGCCAAGAGAAAATATTCTATCTATGATCAAAAATTTTATGCTATAGTTCAGGCATTAAAGAAGTGGAGACATTATCTGCTTCCTAAGTAGTTTGTTTTATATACTGATCATCAAGCTTTGCAATATTTGAATAGTCAAGGAAAGTTGAATCAGAGGCATTTGAAATGGGTTGAGTTTTTGCAGAGTTATACATTTGTTTTGAAACACAGAAGTGGAAAGTTTAATAGGGTTGCAGATGCTCTTAGTAGAAGGAAACTATTGCTGATAGAGATGCAGATTGAGGTGGTTGGGTTCAAGGAAATCAAAAATTTGTATCCAAAGGATCCTAATTTTGGTGAAGCTTGGAAAGCTTGTACAAAACCTGTTACTCTAGACAGGACGAAATGGCTGGATTTTATCATCCAAGATGATATGCTATTCAGAGGGAGTCAGTTGTGTATTCCACAAAGTTCTATGAGGGAGAATCTCATCAAGGAGAAGCATAGTGGAGGATTGGCTGGACATTTTTGTTGTGATAAAAATCTTGCTTTGGTTGGTGAGAATTATTATTGGCCACAATTACAGCAAGATGTGAAGAAGTTTGTATAGAGTTACAGAGTATGTTGGATGGTGAAAGGAGTGAAGCAGAATATAGAGTTGTATCAGTCATTACCTATACCAGAGAAGTCTTGGGAGGATATCAGTATGGACTTTGTTTTTGGTTTATCGATAACTCAGCGGGGACATGATACAATTTTTGTGGTGGTTGACAAATTTTTGAAGATGGCATATTTCATTCCCTGTAAGAAGACTAATGATGTTGTTCATGTAGCAGAATTGTTTTTCAGAGAAGTGGTGAGACTACATGGTTTGCCAAAGACCATAGTTTCAGATCGAGATACTAAGTTTGTTGGATATTTTTGGCAGACATTGTGGAAGAAGATGAAGATAGATTTGAAGTTTATTTCATCACATCATCCACAGACTGATGGACAGACAGAGGTGGTGAATAGAAGTTTGGGAAATCTACTTAGATGTTTGGTTGGAGCTAAGCCAACAGGATGGGACTTGATTTTACCACAAGCAGAATTTGTATACAATAATTCTATCAATAGGAGCACTGGTAAATCACCAATCTAGATTGTATATGGAAGTAGTCCAAGAAATGCCTCTGAATTGAGAAAGATAGATAAAGGAGAAATAAGTAGTGCTGAAGCTGAGGATTTTGTAGAACACTTGAAGAACATCCATGAGGAGGTGAGGAAGCATATTACCGAGCTGAATGCACAGTACAAGGCTAAGGAAGATGAGAAAAAGAGGCATAAAGAATTTCAGGTTGGAGATGAAGTCATGGTTCATTTGCGGAAGGAGCGATTTCTGGTTGGTACATATAACAAGCTAAAAATGAAGAAGTTTGGACCATGTAAGATATTGAAAAGGCATGATTCATTAAATGCATATGAGGTAGAATTGCCTAGTGAGCTGAATATTTTACCAGTGTTTAACATTTCAGATTTGACAGAGTATCATGAAGGAGGTGTTGAAGATGAGGTTGCAGCAGCATAGTGGAGTATTCCAGCAACCAGTTTAGATATCAAAGAGATTGAAGACATACTGGATAGTCGTGTTGGTAGAAGCACAAGGAACAGGACATATGAAGAGTATTTGGTCAAATGGAAATGATGACCTGTTGAAGATTCATCATGGCTAACAAAGGAGGAGGTTAACCGTCTTGGTTTGCCTCTGCACACCTGAGTCGTGACATGGTCACTTCTCAAATTACCCCAGGTGTCTGATGTAGGAGCATCCTGGGTGTAAGAGCAATCTTGCATCACCCAAAAATATTTTTATTTTTGTATTCAATAAGGGCTATCTTGTGCAGAGTTGTTATTTATGGAAATTTTCTATTTTTAGTAAGTTGGTCTTACGATCTGAGAATGTCTGATTTTACATATGGAGGTTCATCTCAGTCATATCAGCCTGCCAGCAAAATTTCATGGTTAGATCATGTGTAGTTTTGAAGATATTAAAGATTTTCGGTATTGGCAGTAGGGTACAAAAACTTTGAACTCAGTTTTGAAGGCTTTAGAGGCCCCAGATGAGGTTGAAAATTTGGTTGACGTGTGTTTTCCATAGGTCAAGCCTCTAGAGAGCTTTGTGGCGTTTCCAAAATGGGGTTATAATAGCCAATCGGGTCAATGGGTAATGACTTATGGTCTTCGAAAGTAGGGTCACCTGAAATGGCAGAAAAAAAAATTTCTTCAAAATTTTTGTTTGGGTTTCAAAACTCATTTTGAGCTGACTTTGATGTAATAAATTGTAAAATAAAATAATTCTAAGTTTGGTCGGCCCTAAGGGCTAAATTTCTAGAACCTTCTCAGGCAGTGGAAATTGCCTATATAAAGAAGGCTTGTAGTGTTGTCTAAGGCAGTTCTGGGTATTGATTTGAGGCTTTGTCCTTCAGAATATTGTAAGGGAATGCCCATGTGGCTTTGCATATTGTAAGTCTAAAAGTTTGTAATTTCACATTTGTGGAGATAATAAGAAGCCAATTTTCTATTCTTGCGTATTATTGTTGTTGTTTCTCTTTTTTTTGTATGTGCTTGTGGTATTAAGGGGAGAAAACTTATCAAGTGGTATCAGATCAGGAGTTCTTGAGTGTGTAAATAGATTGTCGACTGTGAGGTAGTTTGCACGAGGACCATGGTTATGGTTTTAACGCACATCGCGAAAATGCTTCCACGAAGAGAACGTGGCGGAAGAGCTGGTGCTGTGACATCTGAGGTTAGAGAGCTGCAAAGAAAAGTGTGAGCATTGCAAGAAGAGATTCATAGAGGAATGAATCTTAATGTCAAAGACAAAAGTGAGGATGAAGCTGAAGAAAAATATCAAGAAGGAGAAGCTGAAATTGTGAACCAGGAGGAAGAAAGACTTTTTCGGGTGATTTTCAAGATTGGGAAAAGACCTAAGATTGAGGAACCTACATTTTCTAAATATCTTAACCTAGAGGAATTGATCGACTGGATCAATGAATGTGAGGAATATTTTGAGTATGAAGATGTTGAGGATCCTGATAGGGTCAAATTTGTGAGGGTAGATTGAAAGGTCATGTGAAGATCTGGTGGCAAGAAATTCAATTGGAGTGAAATAGAAGAGGGAAAGATAAAATCATAAGATGGGATCGGATGGTGGATAAATTGAAGTGACAGTTCATTCCTATTGATTATGAGCTTATCCTAGTAAAGAAAATGCAAAGTTTGAAGCAAGCAAGAAGATCTGTTCAGGAGTATACAGAGGAGTTCTATCAACTCCTCATCAGAACAGGCCATGCAGAAGCTGATAAGGAGAAAGTTGCCCGATACCTTAATGGGTTAAGGCCAAACATTCAGGAGGAGTTGAATCTAGTTCAAAAGTACAGTATTAAGGAGGCATATTAGTTTGCCCGAAAAGTAGAAGAAAAGCTGAACAAGAAGTTTGAGAGCAGACAAAATGGAAGAGGTCATGGTGGAAGATCTGGTGGATGGTCATATGGTGGCTGAAATGAAGATTTGAAAAAGAAGGATGAGGCCAGTAGTAGTCAGAATCAGAGAGGAAATAATTCCAATCATTTCCAGGATTAGAGTAATAGAGATCAGAGAGGAAGAGGAAGAGGACAAAGATTTAGAAAAGGAGGCTTCCATGGAACATGTTTTCACTATGGAGAAGAAGGCCATAGGGCATTTGAATGTCCTCAGCACCAAGGAAAAATAGAAAGGAGAAATGAAGGCTAGGCCAGAGTTGCACATGTAGATGAAGATGCTAGATCATCAAATTCTAAAGATGTTGAAAGAGCAGAAATGCTAATTACCAAAAGAGTCTTGCTGAGTGGTGAGAATGAACCTGAACAAAGGAGGAACCTGTTTCGCACTAGATGCAAGTGTGAGGGTAAATGTTGTGATGTGATTATTGATAGTGGAAGCACTAACAATTTGGTGTAAAAAGATAGGGTGACAAAGTTGAAGCTCAAGAGACAGAAACACCCACATTCATATCGGATTGTCTAGGTGCAGGATGACCACAAGGTCATGGTCAGTGAACAGTGTCTGGTAAATTTCAAGATCGACGAGTACCAAGATGAGGTACTATGTGATATCATCTCTATGGATGCATGTCATATGTTTTTGGGTAGACCATGGCATTTTGACCGATGTGATGTACATGATGGTCATGTGAATACCTACTCCCTAACAAAGGATGGAGTGCAACATAAGCTAAAGCCATTGAAGGAGACCGAAGAAAAGGTATGTGGTAATGTAAGAATAACATTTGTTGATGGAAGAAAATTCTTAGATGGTATGAGGCATGAGCATGTGTGTTTTGCTTTAATTCTAAAGATTAGTAAAGAAGAAGTAGAAGATGTACCTGTAGAGGTTGAAGATTTGTTGAATGAGTTTCAAGATATTGTATCTGATAATGTACCTGATGGATTACCACCGGTAAGGAAGATCAGTCATCAGATGGATTTGATTCTAGGAGCTAGTTTGCCAAACAAGGTAGCACACAAAATGACACTAGCAAAAAGTGAAGAGTTGAACAGACAATTACATGAGTTATTGTAGAAGGGGTTGATTGGAGAGAGTCTAAGTCCCTGTGCTGTACCAGTGGTATTAGCACCAAAGAAGAATGTAGAGTGGAGGATGTGTACAGATTCCAAAGCAATAAATAAGATCACAATCAAGTATAGGTTTCCATTACTATGAATAGATGATATTATGGAGTATTTGAGTGGGGCTGTGTATTTCTCAAAGATAGATCTGAAGAGTGGGTATCACCAGATTCAGATCAGAGAAGGAGATGAATGGAAGACTACCTTCAAGACAAAGGAAGGACTATATGAGTGGTTAGTCATGCCTTTTGGGCTAACCAATGCACCGAGCACTTTCATGTGGCTCATGAATGAGGTTCTGAAAGAATTTGTGGGTAAGTTTGTCATTGTTTACCTAGATGATATTTTAATTTTTAGCAAGACATTGGAGGAAAATATGATGCATATTCGTATGGTGTTTGAGAAGTTGAGAGATGAGAAATTGTTGATTAATTTGAAAAAGTGCAGTTTTGTGATGAAAGAGTTGGTGTATTTGGGATTTGTAGTTTCAGTAGAAGGTCTAAAAATGGACCCAGAGAAGGTACAGGCTATCCTTGAATGGCCTACTTCAAGGAGTGCTACTGATGTAAGATCTTTTCATGGTTTGGCTAGCTTTTACAGAAAGCTTATCAAAAATTTTAGTAGTATTTGTGTATCCTTGACTGAAACAATGGGAGGGGATAGAAAAGAGTTTAAGTAGACTAATGGGGCAGAAAAGAGTTTTCAATTGTTGAAACAAAAAGTTATAGAACAACCTATTTTAGCACTTCCAGATTTTAATAAGGTGTTTCAAGTAGATTGTGATGCTAGTGGTACTGCAATAGGAGCTGTTATGATCCAAGAAGGTAAAACTATTGCTTATTTCAGTGAGAAGTTAAATGATGCCAAGAGAAAATATTTTGTCTATGATCAAGAATTTTATGCTATAGTTCAGGCATTAAAGAAGTTGAGACATTATCTGCTTCCTAAAGAGTTTGTTTTGTATACTGATCATCAAGCTTTGCAATATTTGAATAGTCAAGGAAAGTTGAATCAGAGGCATTTGAAATGAGTTGAGTTTTTACAGAGTTATATATTTGTTTTGAAACACAGAAGTGGAAAGTCTAACAGGGTTGCAGATGCTCTTAGCAGAAGGCAACTATTGCTGATAGAGATGCAGATTGAGGTGGTTGGATTTAAGGAACTCAAGAATTTGTATCCAGAGGATCTTGATTTTGGTGAAGCTTGGAAAGCTTGTACATAACCTGTTACTCTAGATAGGATGGAATGGCTAGATTTTATCATCCAAGATGATATGCTATTCAGAGGGAGTCAGTTGTGCATTCCACAAAGTTCTATGTGGGAGAATCTCATCAAGGAGAAGCATAGTGGAGGATTGGCTGGATATTTTGGTCGTGATAAAACCCTTGCTTTGGTTGGTGAGAATTATTATTGGCCACAATTGTAGCAAGATGTGAAGAAGTTTGTACAGAGTTGTAGAGTATGTTAGATGGTGAAAGGAGTGAAGTAGAATACAGGGTTGTATCAGTCATTACCTATACCAGAGAAGCTTTGGAAGGATATCAGTATGGACTTTGTTCTTGGTTTACCGAGAACTCAGTGGGGACATGATTCAATTTTTGTGGTGGTTGAAAGATTTTCAAAGATGGCACATTTCATTCCTTGCAAGAACACTAATGATGTTGTTCATGTAGCAGAATTGTTTTTTAGAGAAGTGGTGAGACTACATGGTTTTCCAAAGACCATAGTTTCAGATCGAGATACTAAGTTTGTTGGATATTTTTGGTAGACATTGTGAAAGAAGTTGAAGATAGATTTGAAGTTTAGTTCATCACATCATCCATAGACTGATGGATAGACAGAGGTGGTGAATAGAAGTTTGGAAAATCTACTGAGATGTTTGGTTGGAGATAAGCCAATAGGATGGGACTTGATTTTACCACAGGTAGAATTTGCATACAATAATTTTGTCAATAGGAGCACTGGTAAATCACCATTCCAGATTGTATATGGAAGTAGTCCATGAAATTCATCTGAATTGAGATAGATAGATAAAGGAGAAATAAGTAATGCTGAAGCTAAGGATTTTGCAGAACACTTGAAGAACATGAATGAGGAGGTGAGGAAGCATATTACCAAGATGAATGCACAGTACAAGGCTAAGGCAGATGAGAAAAGGAGGCATAAAGAATTTTAGGTTGGAGATGAAGTCATGGTTCATTTGTGGAAGGAGCAATTTCCAGTTGGTACATATAAAAAGCTAAAAATGGAGAAGTTTGGACCATGTAAGATATTGAAGAAGCATGATCTAGGAAATGCATATGAGGTAGAATTGCCTAGTGAACTGAATATTTCACTAGTGTTTAACATTTCAAATTTGACAGAGTATCACGAAGGAGGTGTTGAAGATGAGGTTGTAGTAACATAGTGGAGTATTCCAGCAACCAGTTCAGATATCAAGGAGATTGAAAACATACTAGACAATTGTGTTGGCAGAAGCACATGGAACAAGACATATGAAGAGTATTTGGTCAAATGGAAAGGAAAATCTATTGAAGATTCATCATGGCTAACAAAGGAGGAGGTTAACCATCTTAGTTTTCCTCTGCACACCTGAGTCGTGATAGGGTCACTTCTCAAATTACCCCGGGTGTCTGATGTAGGAGCATCCTGGGTGTAAGAGCAATCTTGCATCACCCAAAAATATTTCTATTTTTGTATTCAATAAGGGCTATCTTGTGTAGAGTTTCTATTTATGGAAACTTTCTATTTTTAGTAAGTTGGTCTTACGATCTCATAATGTTTGATTTTACATATGGAGGTTCATCTCAGTCATATCAACCTACCCACAAAGTTTCATGGCTAGATCAGGTGTAGTTTTGAAGATATTGAAGATTTTTAGTATTGGCAGCAAGGTACAGAAACTTTGAACTCAGTTTTAGAGGCTCTACATGAGGTTGAAAATTTGGGTGATGGGTGCGTTGTGTGGATCAAGCATGTAGATCACTTTGTGACATTTCCAGAATGGGGTTATAATAGCCAATCAGGTCAACGGGTAATGACTTATGGTCTTCAAAAGTTGGGTCACCTAAAATGGCAGAAAATAATTTTTCTTCAAAATTTCTATTTGTGTTTCAAAACTCATTTTGAGCCAACTTTGATGTAATAAATTGTAAAATAAAATAATTCTAAGTTTGGTCGGCCCTAAGGGCTAAATTTCTAGAACCTTCTCGGGCGGTGGAAATTGCCTATATAAAGAAGGTTCGTAGTGTTGTCTAGGGTAGGTCTGGGTAGTAGATCTAGGTATTGATTCGAGGCTTTGTCCTTCAGAATATTGTAAGGGAATGCCCATGTGGCTTTCAATATTGTAAGTCTGAAAGTTTGTAATTCCACATTTGTGGAGATAATAAGAAGCCAATTTTCTGTTCTTGTGTATTATTGTTATTGTTTCTCTTTTTTTTGTATGTGCCTATGGTATTAAGGGGAGCACCCTTCATCAAGTGGTATTAGAGTAGGAGTTCTTGAGTGTGTGAATAGATCACCGACTGTGAGGCAGTTTGCACTAGGACCATGGTTAGGGTTTTAGCGCACATCATGAAAATGCCTCCACAAAGAGAATGTGTCAGAAGAGCTGGTGTTGTGACACCTGACGTTAGAGAGCTACAGAGACAAGTGTGATCATTACAAGAAGAGATGCATAGAGAAATGAATCTTAATGTCAGAGAGGAAAGTGAGGATGAAGTCGAAGAAGAATATCAAGAAGGAGAAGCTGAAATTGTGAACCAAGAGGAAGAAAGACTTTTTCGGGTGATTTCCAAGATTTGGAAGAGACCTAAGATTGAGGTCCCTCCAATTTTTGGAAATATTAACCTAGAGGAATTGATCAACTGGATCAATGAATGTGAGAAATATTTTGAGTATGAAGATGTTGAGGATCTTGATAGGGTCAAATTTGTGAAGGCCAAATTGAAAGGTCATGCGAAGATCTGGTGGCAAGAAATTCAATTGGAGTGAAATAGAAGAGGGAAAGATAAAATCTCAAGATGGGATTGGATGGTGGATAAATTGAAGTGACAGTTCATTCTTGTTGATTATGAGATTGACCTATTAAAGAAAATGCAAAGTTTGAAGCAAGCAGGAAGATCTGTTCAGGAGTATACAGAGGAGTTCTATCGAATCCTCATCAGAACAGGCCATGCAGAAGCTGATAAGGAGAAAGTTGCCCGATACCTTAATGGGTTAAGGCCAAGCATTCAGGAGGAGTTGAATCTGGTTTAAATGAACAGTATTGAGGAGGCATACCAATTTTCCCTAAAAGTAGAGGAAAAGCTGAACAAGAAGTTTGAGAGCAGACAAAATGGAAGAGGTCATGGTGGAAGATCTGGTGGATGGTCATATGGTGGCTAAAATAAAGATCTAAAAAAGAAGGATGAGGCCAGTAGCAGTCAGAATCAGAGAGGAAATAATTCCAATCGTTTCTAGGATCAGAGTAATAGAGATCAGAGAGGAAGAGGAAGAGGACAAGGATCTGGAATAGGAGGCTTCCATGGAACATGTTTTCACTATGGAGAAGAAGGCCATAGGGCATTTGAATGTCATCAGCCCCAAGGTAGAACAGACAGGAGAAATGAAGGCCAGGCCAAAGTTGCACATGTAGATGAAGATGCTAGATCATCAAATTCTGAAGATGCTGAAAGAGGAGAAACGCTAATTAAGAGAAGAGTCTTGTTGAGTGGTGAGAATGAACCTAAACAAAGGAGGAGCCTGTTTCGCACTAGATGCAAGCATGAGGGTAAATGTTGTGATATGATTATTGATAATGGAAACACTGACAATTTAGTGTCAGAAGAGATGGTGACAAAGTTGAAGCTCAAGAGATAGAAACACCCACATCCATATCGGATTGCCTGGGTGCAGGATGACCATAAGGTCATGGTCAGTGAACAGTGTCTGGTAAAGTTCAAGATTGGCAGGTACCAAGATGAGGTACTATGTGATATTATCTCTATGGATGCATGTCATATGTTGTTGGGTAGATCATGACAGTTTGACCGATGTGCTATACATGATGGTCATGCGAATACCTACTCGTTGACAAAGGATGGAGTGTGACATAAGCTAAAGCCATTGAAAGAGACCGAAGAAAAGGTATGTGGTAATGCAAAAATAACATTTGTTGATGGAAGAAAATTCCTAGATGGTATGAGGCATGAGCATGTGTGTTTTTCTTTAATTTTAAAAGTTGGTAAAGAAGAAGTAGAGGATGTACCTTAGAGGTTGAAGATTTGTTGAATGAGTTTCAGGATATTGTATCTGATAATGTACCTAATGGATTACCACCGGTAATGAAGATCAATCATCAGATGGATTTGATTCCAAGAGCTAGTTTGCCAAACAAGGCAGCACATAGAATGACACCAGTAGAAAGTGAAGAGTTGAATAGACAAGTACATGAGTTATTGCAGAAGGGGTTGATTGTAGAGAGTCTGAGTCCCTGTGCTGTACCAACAGTATTAGCACAAAAAAAGAATGGAGAGTGGAGGATGTGTACAGATTCCAAAGTAATAAACAAGATCAAAATCAAGTATAGGTTTCCATTGCCATGAATGGATGATATTATGGTCTATTTGAGTGGGGCTGTGTATTTCTCAAAGATAGATTTGAAGAGTGGGTATCACCAGATTTGGATCAGAGAAGGAGATGAATGGAAGACTGCCTTCAAGATAAAGGAAGGACTGTATGAGTGGTTAGTCATGCTTTTTGGGCTAACCAATGCACCGAGCACTTTCATGCGGCTCATGAACGAGGTTCTGAAAGAATTTTTGGGTAAGTTTGTCATTGTTTACCTAGATGATATTTTGATTTTTAGCAAGACATTGGAGGAACATATGATGCATATTCGTATGGTGTTTGAGAAGTTGAGAGATGAGAAATTGTTGATTAATTTGAAGAAGTGTAATTTTGTGAAGAAAGAGTTGGTGTGTTTGGGATTTGTAGTTTTAGCAGAAGTTCTAAGAATGGACCCAGAGAAGGTACAGGCTATCCTTGAATGGACTACTCCAAGGAGTGCTACTGAGGTAAGATCTTTTCATGGTTTGGCTAGATTTTACAAAAAGTTTATCAAAAATTTTAGCAGTATTTGTGTGCCCTTGATTGAAACAATGAGAGGGGATAGAAAAGAGTTTAAGTGGACTAATGGGGCAGAAAAAAGTTTTCAATTGTTGAAAGAAAAAGTTACAGAACAACCTGTTTTAGCACTTCCAGATTTTAATAAGGTGTTTCTAGTAGATTGTGATGCTAGTGGTACTATAATAGGAGCTGTTATGAGCCAAGAAGGTAAACCTGTTGCTTATTTTAGTGAGAAGTTAAATGATGCCAAGAGAAAATATTCTATCTATGATCAGGAATTTTATGCTATAGTTCATAGTTCAGGCATTAAAGAAGTGGAGACATTATCTGCTTCCTAAGGAGTTTTTTTTGTATACTGATCATCAAGCTTTGCAATATTTGAATAGTCAAGGAAAGTTGAATCAGAGGCATTTGAAATGGGTTGAGTTTTTGTAGAGTTATACATTTGTTTTGAAACACATAAGTGGAAAGTCTAATAGGGTTGTAGATGCTCTTAACAGAAGGAAACTATTGCTGACAGAGATGCAGATTGAGGTGGTTGGGTTCAAGGAACTCAAGAATTTGTATCCAGAGGATCTTGATTTTGGTGAAGCTTGGAAAGCTTGTACAGAACCTGTTACTCTAGATAGGATGAAATGACTGGATTTTATCATGCAAGATGATATGCTATTCAGAGGGAGTTAGTTGTGCATTTCACAAAGTTCTATGAGGGAGAATCTCATCAAGGAGAAACATAGTGGAGGATTGGCTGGACATTTTGGTCATGATAAAACCCTTGCTTTGGTTGGTGAGAATTATTATTGACAACAATTACAGCAAGATGTGAAGAAATTTGTATAGAGTTGCAGAGTATGTCAGATGGCGAAAGGAGAGAAGCAGAATATAGGGTTGTATCAGCCATTACCTATACTAGAGAAGCCTTGGGAGGATATCAGTATGGACTTTGTTCTTGGTTTACCGAGAACTCAGTGGGGAAATGATTCAATTTTTGTGGTGGTTGACAGATTTTTTAAGATGGCACATTTCATTCCCTACAAGAAGACTAATGATGTTGTTCATGTAGCAGAATTGTTTTTTAGAGAAGTGGTGAGACTACATGGTTTGCCAAAGACCATAGTTTCAGATCAAGATACTAAGTTTGTTAGATATTTTTGGTGGACATTGTGGAAGAAGTTGAAGATAGATTTGAAGTTCAGTTCATCACATCATCCACAGACTGATGGACAGACAGAGGTGGTGAATAAAAGTTTGTGAAATCTTCTGAGATGTTTGGTTGGAGATAAGCCAACAGGATGGGACTTGATTTTACCACAGACAAAATTTTCATACAATAATTCTGTCAATAGGAGCGCTAGTAAATCACCATTTCAGATTGTATATGGAAGTAGTCCAAGAAATGCATCTGAATTGAGAAAGATAGATAAAGGAAAAATAAGTAGTGCTAAAGCTGAGGATTTTGTAGAACACTTGAAGAACATCCATGAGGAGGTGAGGAAGTATATTACCAAGATGAATGCATAGTACAAGGCTAAGGAAGATGAGAAAATGAGGCATAAAGAATTTTAGGTTGGAGATGAAGTCATAGTTCATTTACGGAAGGAGCAATTTCTGGTTGGTACATATAACAAGCTGAAAATGAAGAAGTTTGGACCATGTAAGATATTGAAGAAGCATGATTCAGGAAATGCATATGAGGTAGAATTGCCTAGTGAACTAAACATTTCACCAGTGATTAACATTTTAGATTTGACAGAGTATCAAGAAGGAGGTGTTTAAGATGAGGTTGCAGCAACACAGTGGAGTATTCCAACAACTAGTTCAGATATCAAGGAGATTGAAGACATACTGGACAGTCATGTTGGTAGAAGCACAAGGAACAGGGCATCTGAAGAGTATTTGGTCAAATGGAAAGGATGACCTGTTGAAGATTCATCATGGCTAACAAAGGAGGAGGTTAACCGTCTTGATTTTCCTCTGCACACCTGAGTCATGACATGGTCACTTCTCAAATTACCTTGGGTGTCTGATGCAGGAGCATCCTGGGTGTAAGAGCAATCTTGCATCACCCAAAAATATTTCTATTTTTGTATTCAATAAGGGCTATCTAGTGTAGAGTTGCTATTTATGGAAACTTTCTATTTTTTAGTAAGTTGGTCTTACGATCTTGGAATGTCTGATTTTACATATGGAGGTTCATCTCAGTCATATCAGCCTGCCAGCAAAGTTTCATGGCTAGATCATGTGTAGTTTTGAAGATATTGAAGATTTTTGGTATTGGCAGCAGGGTATAGAAAATTCAAACTCAGTTTTGAAGGCTTTAGAGGCCCCGAATGAGGTTGCAAATTTGGGTGACAGGTGCTTTGCACAGGTTAAGCTTGTAGAGCACTTCGTGGCATTTCCAGAATGGGGTTATAATAGCCAATTGGGTCAACGGGTGATGACTTATGGTCTTCGAAAGTTGGGTCACCTGAAATGGCAGAAAATAATTTTTCTTCAAAATTTCTGTTTGGTTTTAAAAACTCATTTTGAGCCGACTTTGATGTAATAAATTGTAAAATAAAATAATTCTAAGTTTGGTCAGCCCTAAGGGCTAAATTTCTAGAACCTTCTCGGGCGGTGGAAATTGCCTATATAAAGAAGGCACGTAGTGTTGTCTGGGGTAGTTCTGGGTAGTAGATCTGGGTATTGATTCGAGGCTTTGTCCTTCAGAATATTTTAAGGGAATGCCCATGTGGGTTTGCATATTTTAAGTTTGAAAGTTTGTAATTCCACATTTGTGGAGGTAATAAGAAGCCAATTTTTTGTTCTTGCATATTATTGTTGTTGTTTCTCTTTTTTTTGTATGTGCTTGTGGTATTAAGGGGAGCACCCTTCATCAGTTTTTAAAAAAAATTAAAAATTACAAAGTAGTTAATTTTGGAGTAGAATAAATAGGTTGTGTGACATCCTGTCTAGTGTGTAAAAGTTGGGCATTACAATTCTATTTGTGTTCCTATTAAGTGATTTCTATTGATGTCCATTTGTATGACTTTGTTGCCCTTTAGATATGGCACTGGTCTTTTCTTGTCCTCTAGTTTCATCATCAAACCAATAATTCAAATTATTTTACATTTCCTATTTCAAAACATGAATGTTTAGAATCTGTATTCAATAGTATAGACATTATTGGCAATTCCTTGTAGAAGTGAATCTGATAGGTTAGCTTGCTTGAGCCTCCAGGCTCAAAGAGAAGAAGGGTGAATGTCCTTTTCATAATCCACTATTTTTCATGTCTACATAAAGGGTTTAGTGAGAGAGTGTTTATGTATGCAGATTTAGTATGTTTTAGGTACACCCACCTAGGTCTATGGAGCCCGAAGTGTAGAAGGAGTTTTTACTTGTCAATTAGTCTTTTCTTTCTTTATTTGGGAGTTTAGGAATCATAGAGTTCAATTGAAGCATTTAAGGCTTGTAATAGGATTCAACAAGAAAAATCACTAACAGATCCCTCACTAAGAATATGGTATACATTGTTGCTAAACAGGATATCTCCTTGAATTGTGAAGTAGGTATCCTCTTCCATCTCTGTTCCTACACTTGGGGGGCAAGGATGTCATTTCCTTCTTTTTTGTCTTTCTAGGATTCACCTATTTCCTTAGTTAAGCAGTATTTATCTATTATATGATATCCAATCATAGATGAAAACTTTGGTTTGCATTGAGGATCTATGTCCTTGATAACAACCTCTTTTGTTTTTTGACATTGGGTTTCCATGGTTGATATATCTCTCTCCTTGGAAACTAAATAGTGTGCTATCCCTCATAAGGGTTACTTTCTTTTCACTTCTTGCATGATATCTCTTTACATTCGTCCCTTCCATGGCCTCATAGGAGCTATGACCTTCTTGGCTTAGACTAGGTGTTGTCTATGGATATTGTCTTGATGCTGAAGAAGGATTTATCCTTGTTCTTTTCTTTCCTTAACATGTCAAAATAGTATGTTTTTTCCATATTAAGGAGGGGATCATATATAGGGTCTCCCTTGTACTATAGTTTTTAATTTATTTATATGCTAAATCTTGGAAGGTAACGCAAATAAGTTGCTAAATTCTGAAAAGACATGCATCCTATATGCTAAATCCTTCGAAGGTAATGCACATAAGTTGCTAAATCCTGAGGAGACATACATTTTTATATTCATAGTGATACAATAATGTGGATCTATGAGTATTCTAGAAGTTATCAGAAGACACATTACAATTGCAAGCACAATTTATGGGTGAACCTATTGGGCTCTCCCTCTAGGGTGATTCATGGTAAGGTAGGCATCTTACTAGGTGAGGTAGTCACTCTTTTCCCTCTATCTCTTTTCACTTTCATTCTAGTAGGATAGGATCATGAAGATATGTTATTTATAGTGTTTCTCTTGTCTTTCTTATGTAATCATTTATGCTTTTATGATAGCTTTCCAAATATGATATTAGTATGAGAAATATTTCTTAGCAAGGTTTCTTATGCTAATTGATTTGGGTTGTTTGTACTAACCCTTATTCTTTTGGCACCCTCGTGCATGTATGTTGAGTTAGAATCCTTAGTCTCGAGGCTTGTGTCCTTAGCTAACTATTATTTTATCTTGTTTTGAATCCACTTGGATCTCTTCTTTCTTATCCTTTACCAAGAGTTTGCATCGAGTCCATACTCTTGAAAAAGTGGAGGCTTAATGTACCATTTTAAAATGGAAGCACTTCCATGTTAAGAGTGTTTAAACCTCTCAGTGAGTGGTCTGGGGTCATCTTGAATGCCTTCTATTGGTCTTTTCTTGGATCTGGCTTTCTCCCCACTTTTCACCTATTTTTTGCACTTGATTTCTTCATTCTAGGTGAAATTAGGGTTAGGATCCCAAGGATTCTTTTTAATTTCCCTCTTCCATGGCTTTATTTTCTAGGTAGGAATTAGAAATAGGTCCTCCTTGCCTTCATCTCAATCATCATAAGATTTTATACCTCTCCCCAACATTCTATCCCATCCTAACATCATTTCTAGGTCTCTGGGCAACCCCAAGACCTCATGTCTTGATTCTGGCTGGATCTATGCTCACTGGGTCAAGGTCGAGGTTGACCCTAACCTAGGTCATCATCAAGGTCAACCCTAACCTAGGTCAGAGTTGAGCTCATCCTTGACCTAGGTCAAAGATAAGGTCATCTTTGACCTCCTCAGGAATATGTGCCCCTTGTTCAAATTTGGTCCCGACGGGCCCCAAAATCAATGTCGGGCCCTCGGATCTAAGTGTGAAAAGGTTTTAATTCAAAATTCATTCAATTTTTTTCCCTCCTTAGTTGTTTATTATGATTGGACCATAATTCAAGATGAAATTTGAATTATGGGCCCATTTCTAGGGGTTAAGGTTAATTGAGATTTAATTCTCCAATGTCAGCCTTCTATAGAGGTTTGTACCCTAGATTATTGTAAAAGGAGGCCTTCCTCTCTCATTTCAATCATCTTCTTTTTCCATCAAGCAATCAAGTTTTGCAATTCATCTCATCTCAAGCTCTCAAGAAAGATCAAGCAAGCATTTCATCAAGCATTTTCAAGGAAGCATTCAAGTCCTCTTTTCCATCTAAGTTCTCCATTGAAGATGAAGGATTCAAGCATTGAAACCATTGAAGGGATTTGGTTCAAGCATTCAAGATTCATCATTCAAACCATAAATATAGCCATCATGATGGTGTGATCTTCCTTCAAGATAATTTGTCCATCTTCAAGATCTATTCATTCTTCCCTCAAGGTGGATTCCCAACATACAATCATGGAAGTTTGATTTACATTTACTGATGTTATGTTTAGGATTTCATATCAACATACTTGATTACATTTCAAATACAATTGCATATATATTGAATGTCATAGTTTCATTGTTAGATCTACTTCTACTACTTGCTAGCATTCTCCATTTCAATTTCAATATTAAGGTTGATTCCAAACCGGGGTTTAACCAAGGAAAACCCCCCAAACAAATAACAAAACTATTTTTCTTGTAGGTACAAGTGTAGAATTTTAGATCTGATATCAGATTTGGATAGCCTTTTCGGTGAACTTCTGAGATATACGAACAAAGTTAAAATTGACCTTCAAATAAAGAATGTAGCCTTTGACCTTTTATGAGGGTCAAAGACTACCTACTATCAGAAAGATAAAAGATTTTTGAGTTTTCTTTGTCTCAACATTTCCAGTTTGAAATAGGTTGCAAAATTGCCTAAAAGTACACAAAGACACCAAAAATTGTCATTTTATAGATTTTCCCTATATTGAGGTTGGTATTTCCTTTTCAATTATTTCAGATTTCAAGCATAATTATTTTATTGGGAAATATAAAATTTCTTTCCTTTTTTATATTCTTCATAGATTGATTCGATAGTGTATTAACCTTTTGGTTGATCAAATTGGATCTCTCCTTTGAGAATTTGGCTTTAAGAGTGGATCTAATATTTCCACCATACATTACATTCAATAGAGGTGATTCCATTTTACCTTTATTCAATATATATATGTGTGTGTGTGTGTGTGTGTGTGTGTGTACATATATATATATCCCATAAAAAGAGACCTGAAAACTGATATTGTACACATACATGAAATTTTAATGATATGAAAAGTAAATTTAGAAGACTAATATTGAAATGAAGAAATAAAAAGCACTTACCTCTAAAAAGAATCGGCTGAAAACTCTGTCAAACAGTCTCAAAAACTATTAATTTCAACAATCCTGAAACAAAACTGTGAGATCTACAAAAAACACAAATATTTTTCTTTTCTGAGAAAGGTCAACCTTGACCTAGGTAGACAATGTCGACCTTGACCCCAAAATGTCAACCTTGACCTATGTTTCTTCGATGAAAATTTTGTTTGCGGATCTTGAAAGTTTGTCTAAAAGTGTATTTAGATCTACACTGTAATTCACTATCCCACACCTGTTCTTGGAAGTAAAATAGTTTTGTTTCTTTAGGGGGAGGGGTTTTCCTTATTCAAAACCTAATTTAGGAATTAACCTTGAAATTAAATTGAAATTATAGAGATAAACAAAGTAAATACAACAATTCACCTTATTTATGTTGAAAATCATTGTGGAGGATTCAAATCGTTCAATCCATAGCATGGATGATCCTAATGAATGTAGAATTGAATTTAGGATGTCTCAAGTCAATTGTCTTTAGATCTTCAATACCAATCTTGAATGGATCTTTGAATAAGAAGAAGCTTGAATGGTGGATGGAGAAATCTTCAACAAGAGGGCTCCATAGAGCTTGAATTCTTCAATGGCTACTAATGGATCTCTTTGATCAATTAGATCTTGAATGCTTGAATGCTTGAAGGCTTAAATTCTTGAAGGCTTGAATGCTTTCTTGAGAGATTATGAAAAGATGGAAGATGGATATATGTAAAAAGATGGATTGAAATGAGAGAGGAAGGCCTCCTTTTATAGTGATCTAGGGCACAAACATCTAGAGAGGCCACATAGAAAACAATAATTAAGGGTCAATAGATCAAAACTCTAGAGAGGTGCACATGGAGAGGAAATTAAATTAAATGCTTGACACAAAACTCTAGAAGGGGTCCACCCTAAAGGTAGAAAAAAAATGATTATTTAAGAGCCTTGTCACAAAATTTGAGGTAAGGCCAACCCCAAAGTCAATTTGAGCATTAGGCACAAAACTTGAGAAAGGCTAATCTCAAATAATAAATTAGGAATCCTACACAAAGCTCGAGAAAGGTCCCCCTCAAATATTAATTTGATGATTCTACACTTAACTCAATAAATAGTGGCCCCGAAGAGGGAAAAGAAATTTTTTTGAAACCCTGAAACTGGAACCTAACTCCAAGGACCCTGGACCCTAGGGTCAAGGTTAAGGTTGACCTTGACCTAGGTCAAGATCAAGGTTGACCTTGACCTAAGAGGTCAACCTTGACCGTGAGGTTAAGAATCTCATGTTTTCAATTTAGGATGCTAGAATTATGCTGGGAAGAAGTGGAAAATGGGGCAAAATAGGGGAAAAATCCAACTCCAAGTCAAAGACCCATTCAAGGGATTTGACATGACCCCAAACCACTTACCTAGAGGGATAAACCAGTCCTAAATGGAAGTGCTTCAATTTTCTGATGATACATTTAGCCTCCACTTTAGCAAGAGTATGGACTCAATGAAAACTCTTGGTAAAGAAGATCACAAAGTAAAAGATAATCTTATTGAAATGAAAGGGACAAAGGAATCCTCAAGCCCCTAGGGACTTGAGTCTTCATCAACCACAAGATTGGAACAAGAGAGACATCACTATAAAAAAGAGAGAAAATGAGATAGTAGTGGGTAGCCACCTAGTAAGATGTGTGTATCTCATTGTCAACCACAAAAAGGATAGTATGGCCCACCAAGAAAAAACTTGATAGTCACCCCATAAAGTTGTGTACTTTTTGGTAGCTTTGTGCATGTATGTAATGCATCTTTTGATAGCTTTTATGAAGTACCCATGGATCCATATCCTCATATCACCATAGAATACATTAATAAAATGTGCATCTCTTCAAGATTTAGCAACTTATGTGTGTTACCTTTAGAGGATTTAGCATATTTGAAATTGAAAATGCATGTCTCTTCAAGATTTAGAAACTTATGTGTGTTACCTTCCGAGGATTTAGCATGCTGCAAAACAAAAGGTTAGAACAAAAATGCATAACATAGAATGAGGGAGGTCGTATATATGCCCCCTTCCTTAAGATGGAAAAATACATACTATTTTGACATGTTAAAGAAAGAAAAGAACAAGGATAAAGCCTTCTTCAACATCAAGACAATATCCATAGAGAACACCCAATCCAAACCAAGAAGGTCACAACTCCTATGAGGCCATGGAAGGGACAAATTCAAAGATACATAATGCAACAAGGGAAAAAGTAACCCTTGTGAGGGATAGAACACTATTCAGCTTCCGAGGTGAGAGATATATCAACCATGGAAACCCAATGTCAAACAAGGAAATAAGTTATGATCAAGGAAAAAGATGCTCAATTCAAACCAAATTTTCTATGTATGATTGGATATCACATAATAGATAGATACCGCTTAACCAAGGGAAAGGTGGATCTTGGAAAGATAGAAAAGAAAGAGATGACATCCTTGCCCCCCAAGTGTAGGAACAAGAATGGAAGGGGACCTATTATATCACTCACAACACTATACAAGACAATGAGCCCCCAAGGATTAGGCTAACATTGTTTCCATAATGTGGAGTTCCATAATAGGAACATAAATATTATTTAGAGAAAACATGATTGAAATAAAACTTATTGCCACATGATATATAGATAACCTTACTATCAATGAGCTGCCTAATCTTATCATGTAAAGCTTGACATTAATTCGTAGAGTAATCATGAAATGTATGATAAGAACAAAAAGGAAGAGTCTTCAAGTGTGGACTACGTTTCTTTTTGCATTTAGGTCTAGTAATCATCGTAGGATGAAGGAGTTTAGGCAAAAGAACCTCTTGGTCAAATTCCTTCATAGGTTCATCATGTTTTGAAGTGTTATTTGAGATGTTGTTAACACTTATTTGTTTTTGAGGATTAAATCCCAATCCATATGAATGTGGATACACCCCATTCTGTAAGGGCATTTGAATTCCCTATTTATGCTTACCACATCCTTGACCATTGAATCCTTGTTTAACTAAGAAATGATATCCATGACCATAACAAGAATCCATATCAAAAGGAGTTAATGAAACTTCAGTAGTCACTATGTCATCATTAGTAGGTTTGACATATTCATTATGGGTAGAAATGGTGACAAAGTTGTTACAAAGGGTATTAGAAGTAGAAGAAAAAACTCATTGTTCAAACTCTCTTTGTTTCTTCATAAAATCAAGATCAGAAACCTTATACTCTCCCATAAAGGTAGGATTAAAATCCAAGGTTCTCCAATCATCTCCAGGAAGAGCATTACAAGACAAAGGACTTGGAATAGGAGTATTGTAGGTTTGAATATTCAAACAAGGATTTGGGGCATCATCCGTATGAAGTATATACATCGTGTTGTTATGTATAAACTTGACTTTACGATAAAGGGTGGAAGGAACAACATGCATCTCATCTAGCCAAGGTCTACCCAAAACAAGGTTATAATTAAGAGGTCTAGGCATAGCATGAATAGGTGTATTTAGGATGACCAGACCTACTTTGATAGGTAAAGTAATGATGCCTAAAGTGTTCTTAGCAATGTTATCAAAGGCACATATAGGAACATTGTCAAGTTGAATAGTTGAAAGATTGGCTTTAATCACTTTGAGAATGTCCATGCTACAAACATTAAGCATAGATCCATTATCAATCAAGGTCCTATGAATGATACTTTTATTGATAGTAACAACAACCATAAGAGAATCCTTTTGAGTAAATACAATGTCAAGAGTCGGGGTAGCATGAATGCACTGTAAGAAGGTATTGATGGTCTCTTGATTAGGAAGTGGAGTGGGAAGAGTTGCTAGAGCTTTTTGCAAGGCCTAATAGTAGGTAGGTGAAGTTTGAAGAAGCTCCCATAAAGAAATCTTGGTAGGGGTATTGCACAATTGGTTTATCAAATCATACTCCTTGCTAGGAAGATAGGGTACAAGAGGAAGAATGGGTTGATAAGGTGGAAAAGAAGTAGAAACCACCAGATTAGGTTGAGGGTTATTCCTTGTATGATATGTGTGAGCTATAGAATCTTGGCCACTGAAAGACTCTAAAGACTCCATAGGTTAAACTTTGATAGTAATGTGAGGACAACCTTTGATAGTCAACAAGGGTTTTGGATAAACCATGTTAGTTGTCTCAACACTACAAATATATTCAGAAGAAGGATGCAAACAAGACATCCTAGGAGGAGATGAGGTAGGATCTTGATTCTCCAATAAGATCATCACAAAGAGTGAGAGCATTAAGGGAATTCATATCATTCTCAACTAATGCCTCATCACTAGAAGGAATCCCAAATGGAGGTAAAGAATCTATAATGTTGTCTTCTTTCACTAAACTATATGCATAAGGAGAGTGTGTTTTAGAAAAAGAGTCACCATCATGTATTAATATGTCATCCATTAATAAATCACCCTCTTGTATCAAAACTTCTTGATGAGGAGGGGATAAATCAATGTCTTTATCCAAGGGATCGTTTGCAATGGTTTCATGAGGAAGAGAGTAATCAACATCCAAATTCATAGGTTCATCCCAAATAGGAGGATTATCATCCTTACCAATAAAGAACATTGTAGGATTTCCATAAATTAATAAAGCTTGATCCCTAGATAGGAAAGAAGGTAAATTATATTCTAAAGTAGGCTCATTAGGAGGAGAATTAACATCAATCCCTAACTAATATCCATAAAGAGATATATGATGGAGAGATAGATTAAAGTCATCTTCTTTCTCTAATATATCCTTACAAGGTAATACAAGACAGGACAAAGAAACATCACAGGCACTAAATAAAGAATTTCTAGGTGTAATGCCATGCAATGGTAAGGTAAGAGGAAGATGTTGTGTAATCCCAAAAGTTATAGAAGAATGTTTGGAAAACACTTGAAACAACTTGTGCACCATGATAACAAATAAAGAAATACATAGAAAATAGATCTAAATATATCCAAATGCATTCAAATAAGATTTATAAGCATGAAAATGAAATGTAGCACCACAAACACAATAGGGCATCTAATTCCACAAAGGATAGGGGGTAAGCTTGTAAATATTTTTGTATTTTTAAAGAAATTTTGCAATTTCTTTTTATTTTTGAAATATAAATGCAAGAGAATAAAAGAAATATACTTTTGTAAGCATGCAAGATCTAACACAAAATATAAATCTAACACCAAAAAGAAACATTTGTCTATCATGGGTTCACCAAAATGTAAGATGAAAAATATGGATGGGGTCTAGGACAATAGTTTGCACATAAAAGAGACCCCAAAACCACTATTTTACACATACATGAAATTGTAATGATATGGAAACTAAATGTAGAAGAATAATATTGAAGTGAAGAAATAAAAGGTACTTACCTCCGTAAAAGAATCAACTGAAAACCTTGTCAGACAGTCTCAGAAACTGTTGATTTCTGCAAAATTGAATCGAAACTACGAGATCTAAAAAACCCATAAATCCTTTTCTTTTTTGAGAAAGGTCAACCTTGACCTAGGTAGACAATGTTGACCTTGACCCCAAAATGTTGAACTTGACCTA
>BSBK01013598.1:37500-41574 GCA_027943335.1 Chamaecyparis obtusa | reverse complement strand
AGAGGACAAGGATCTGGAAGAGGAGGCTTCCGTGGAACATGTTTTCACTGTGGAGAAGAAGGTCATAGGGCATTTGAATGTCCTCAGTGCCAAGGCAGAATAGACAAGAGAAATGAAGGCTAGGCCAGAGTTGCACATGTAGATGAAGATGCTAGATCATCAAATTCTGAAGATACTGAAAGAGGAGAAATGCTAATTAACAAAAGAGTCTTGCTAAGTGGTGAGAATGAACCTAAACAAAGGAGGAGCCTGTTTCACACTAGATGCAAGTGTGAGGGTAAATGCTATGATGTGATTATCGATAGTGCAAGCACTAACAATTTTGTGTTAGAAGAGATGGTGACAAAGTTGAAGCTCAAGAGAGAGAAACACCCACATCCATATCGGATTTCTAGGGTGTAGGATGACCACAAGGTCATGGTCAGTGAATAGTGTCTGGTAAAGTTCAAGATTGACGGGTACCAAGATGAGGTACTATGTGATATCATCTCTATGGATGCATGTCATATGTTGTTGGGTAGACCATGACAGTTTGACAGATGTGCTGTACATGATGGTCATACGAATACCTATTCCCTGACAAAGGATGGAGTGTGACATAAACGAAAGCCATTGAAGGAGATTGAAGAAAAGGTATGTGGTAATGCAAGAATAAAATTTATTGATGGAAGAAAATTCCTAGATGGTATGAGGTGTGAGCATGTGTGTTTTTCTTTAATTCCAAAAGTTGGTAAAGAAGAAGGTAGAGGATGTACCTATAGAGGTTGCAAATTTGTTGAATGAGTTTTAGGACATTGTATCTGATAATGTAGCTGATGGATTACCACTGGTAAGGAAGATTAGTCATCAGATGGATTTGATTCCAGGTGCCAGTTTGCCAAACAGGGCAGCACACAGAATGACACCAGTAGAAAGTGAAGAGTTGAATAGACAAGTATATGAGTTATTGTAGAAGGGGTTGATTCAAGAGAGTCTAAGTCCCTGTGCTGTACCAGTGGTATTAGCACCAAAGAAAAATAGAGAATGGAGGATGTATATAGATTCCAGAGCAATAAATAAGATCACAATCAAGTATAGGTTTCCATTACCATAAATGGATGATATTATGGACTGTTTGAGTGGAGCTATGTATTTCTCAAAGATAGATCTAAAGAGTGGATATCACCATATTTGGATCAGAGAAGGAGATGAATGGAAGACTTTCTTCAAGACAAAAGAAGGAGAGTATGAGTGGTTAGTCATGCCTTTTGGGCTAACCAATGCACCGAGCACTTTCATGTGGCTCATGAACGAGGTTCTGAAAAAATTTCTGGGTAAGTTTGTCATTGTTTACCTGGATAATATTTTGATTTTTAGCAAGACATTAGAGGAACATATGATGCATATTCGTATGGTGTTTGAGAAATTGAGAGATGAGAAATTGTTGATTAATTTGAAGAAGTGCAATTTTGTGAAGAAAGAGTCAGTGTATTTGAGATTTGTAGTTTCAGTAGAAGGTCTAAAAATGGACCCAGAGAAGGTACGGGCTATCCTTGAATAGCCTACTCCAAGGAGTGCTACTAAGGTAAGATTTTTTCATGGTTTGGCTAGCTTTTACAGAAAGTTTATCAAAAATTTTAGTAGTATTTGTGGTCCCTTGACTGAAACAATGAGAGGGGATAGAAAAGAGTTTAAGTGGACTAATGGGGCAAAAAAGAGTTTTCAATTATTGAAACAAAAAGTTACAGAACAACCTATTTTAGCACTTCCAGATTTTAATAAGGTGTTTCAAGTAGATTGTGATGCTAGTGGTACTGCAATAGGAGCTGTTATGAGCCAGGAAGGTAAACCTATTGCTTATTTCAGTGAGAAGTTAAATGATGCCAAGAGGAAGTATTCCATTTATGATCAAGAATTTTATGCTATAGTTCAGGCATTAAAAAATTGGAGACATTATCTACTTCCTAAGGAGTTTTTTTTGTATACTGATCATCAAGCATTGCAATATTTGAATTGTCAAGGAAAGCTGAATCAGAGGCATTTGAAATGGGTTGAGTTCTTGCAGAGTTATACATTTGTTTTGAAACATAGGAGTGGAAAGTATAATAGGGTTGCAGATGCTCTTAGCAGAAGGAAAATATTGCTGATAGAGATGTAGATTGAAGTGGTTGGGTTCAAGGAACTCAAGAATTTGTATCCAGAGGATCCTGATTTTGGTGAAGCTCGGAAAACTTGTACAGAACCTGTTACTCTAGACAGGATGAAATGGCTGGATTTTATCATCCAAGATGATATGCTATTCAAAGGAAGTCAGTGGTGCATTCCATGAAGTTCTATGAGGGAGAATCTCATCAAGGAGAAGCATAGTGGAGGTTTGGCTGGACATTTTAGTCGTGATAAAACCCTTGCTTTATTTAGTGAAAATTATTATTGGCCACAATTGCAGCAAGATGTGAAGAAGTTTGTACAGAGTTGTAGAGTATGTCAGATGGTGAATGGAGTGAAGCAAAATACAGGGTTGTATCAGCCATTACCTATACCAAAGATGCCTTGGGAGGATATCAATATGGACTTTGTTCTTGGTTTACCGAGGACTCAGTGGGGACATGATTCAATTTTTGTAGTAGTTGACAGATTTTTGAAGATGACACATTTCATTCCCTACAAGAAGACTAATGATGTTGTTCATGTAGCAGAATTGTTTTTCAGAGAAGTGGTGAGACTACATGGTTTGCCAAAGACCATAGTTTCAGATCGAGATACTAAGTTTGTTGGATATTTCTGGCGGACATTGTGGAACAAGTTGAAGACAGATTTGAAGTTCAGTTCATCACATCATCCACAAACTGATGGACAGACAGAGGTGGTGAATAGAAGTTTGAAAAATTTGCTGAAATGTTTGGTTGGAGATAAGCCAACAGGATGGGATTTGATTTTACCACAGGCAGAATTTGCATACAATAATTCTATCAATAGGAGCACTGGTAAATCACCATTCCAGATTGTATATGGAAGTAGTCCAAGAAATGCATCTGAATTGACAAAGATAGATAAAAGAGAAATAAGTAGTGCTCAAGCTGAAGATTTTGCAGAACACTTGAAGAACATCCATGAGGAGGTGAGGAAGCATATTACCAAGATGAATGCATAGTATAAGGCTAAGGCAGATGAGAAAATGAGGCATAAAGAATTTCAACTTGGAGATGAAGTCATGGTTCATTTGCGGAAGGAGCGATTTCTGGTTGGTACATATAACAAACTGAAAATGAAGAAGTTTGGACCATGTAAGATATTGAAGAAGCATGATTCAGGAAATGCATATGAGGTAGAATTGCCTAGTGAGCTAAATATTTCACCAGTGTTTAACATTTCAGATTTGACAAAGTATCATGAAGGAGGTGTTGAAGATGAGGTTGCAGCAGCATAGTGGAGTATTCCAGCAACCATTTCAGATATCAAGGAGATTGAAGACATACTAGACAGTCGTGTTAGTAGAAGCACAAGGAACAAGACATATGAAGAGTATTTGGTCAAATGAAAAGGATGACTTGTTGAAGATTCATCATGGCTAACAAAAGAGGAGGTTAACCATCTTGGTTTTCCTTTGCACACTTGAGTCGTGACAGGGTCACTTCTCAAATTACCTCGAGTGTCTGATGCAGGAGCATCCTGGGAGTAAGAGCAATCTTGCATCACCCAAAAATATTTCAAAATATTTATGTTTTTGTACTCAATAAGGGTTATCTTGTGCAGAGTTGCTATTTATGGAAACTAGCTATTTTTAGTAAGTTGGTCTTATGATCTCAGAATGTTCTAATTTTACATATGGAGGTTCATCTCAGTCATATCAGCCTGCCAGCAAAGTTTCATGGCTAGATCAGGTCTAGTTTTAAAAATATTGAAGATTTTCGGTATTGGCAGCAGGGTACAGAAACTTCAAACTCAGTTTTGAAGGCTTTAGAGGCCCTGGATGAGGTTAAAAAATTGGGTGACAGGCGCTTTACATGGGTCAAGCCTATAGAGTGCTTCGTGGCATTTTTAGAATGGGGTTATAATAGTCAATCGGGTCAACATGTCATGACTTATGGTCTTTGG
>BSBK01013598.1:0-32500 GCA_027943335.1 Chamaecyparis obtusa | reverse complement strand
ATGTTAAACACTAGTGAAATATTCAGCTCACTAGGAAATTCTACCTCATATGCATTTCCTGAATCATGCTTCTTCAATATCTTACATGGTCCAAACTTCTTCATTTTCAGCTTGTTATATGTACCAACTAGAAATCGCTCCTTCCGTAAATGAACCATGACTTCATCCCCAACTTGAAATTCTTTATGCCTCCTTTTCTCATCTACCTTAGCCTTATACTGCACATTCATCTTTGTAATATGCTTCCTCACCTCCTCATGGATGTTCTTCAAGTGTTCTGCAAAATCTTCAGCTTCAGCACTACTTATTTCTCCTTTATCTATCTTTCTCAATTCACATGTATTTCTTGGACTACTTCCATATACAATCTAGAATGGTGATTTACCAGTGCTCCTATTGACAAAATTATTATATGCAAATTATGCCTGTGGTAAAATCAAATCTCATCCTGTTGGCTTATCTCAAACCAAACATCTCAGCAAATTTCTCAAACTTCTATTCACCACCTCTATCTGTCCATCAGTCTGTGGATGATGTGATGAACTGAACTTCAAATCTATCTTCAACTTCTTCCACAATTTTTGCCAGAAATATCTAACAAACTTAGTATCTCGATCTGACACTATGGTCTTTCGTAAACCATGTATTCTCACCACTTCTCTGAAAAACAATTCTGCTACATGAATAGCATCATTAGTCTTCTTGTAGGGAATGAAATGTGCCATCTTTAAAAATATGTCAACCACCACAAAAATTGAATCATGTCCCCGCTGAGTTCTTGGTAAACCAAGAACAAAGTCCGTACTAATATCCTCCCAAGGCTTCTCTGGTATAGGTAATGGCTAATACAACCCTGTATTCTACTTCACTCCTTTTTCTATCTGACATACTCTACAACTCTGTACAAACTTCTTCACATATTGCTACAATTGTGGCCAATAATAATTTTTACCAACCAAAGCAAGGGTTTTATCACGACTAAAATGTCCAGCCAATCCTCCACTATGCTTCTCCTTGATGATATTCTCCCTCATAGAACTTCATGGAATGCACAACTGACTCCATCTGAATAGCATATCATCATGGATGATAAAATCCAGCTATTTTGTCCTGTCTAGAGTAACAGGTTCTCTACAAGTTTTCTAAGCTTCACCAAAATCAGGATCTTCTGGATACAAATTCTTGAGTTCCTTGAACACAATCACCTCAATCTGCATCTCTGTCAGCAATAGTTGCCTTCTGCTAAGAGCATCTACAACCCTATTAGACTTTCCACTTCTGTGTTTCAAAATAAATGTATAACTCTACAAAAACTCAACCCAATTCAAATGCCTCTGATTCAACTTTCCTTGACTGTTTAAATATTGCAAAGCTTGATGATCAGTATACAAAACAAGCTCCTTAGGAAGCAGATAGTGCCTCTACTTTTTCAATGCCTGAACTATAGCATAAAATTTATGATCATAAACAGAATATTTTCTCTTGGCATCATTTAACTTCTCACTGAAATAAGCAATAGGTTTACCTTCTTGGCTCATAACAGCTCCTATTGCAGTATCACTAGCATCACAATCTACTTGAAACACCTTACTAAAATCTAGAAGTGCTGAAACAGGTTGTTCTATAACTTTGTGTTTCAATAATTGAAAACTCTTTTCGACCCCGTTAGTCCACTTAAACTTTTTTCTATCCCCTCTCATTGTTTCAGTCAAGGGTCCACAAATACTGCTAAAATTTCTTATAAAATTTCTGTAAAAGCTAGCTAGACCATGAAAAGATCTTACCTCGGTAGCACTCCTTAGAGTAGGCCATTCAAGGATAGCCTGTACCTTCTCTAGGTCCATTTTTAGACCTTCTACTGAAACTACAAATCCTAAATACACTAACTCTTTCTTCACAAAACTACACTTTTTCAAATTAATCAACAATTTCTCATCTCTCAACTTCTCAAACACCATATGAATATGCATCATATGTTCCTCCAATGTCTTGCTAAAAATCAAAATATCATCTAGGTAAACAATGACAAATTTACCCAGAAATTCTTTCAGAACCTCGTTCATGAGCCCCATGAAAGTGCTCGGTGCATTGGTTAGCCCAAAAGGCATGACCAACCACTCATACAATCTTTCCTTTGTCTTGAAGGTAGTCTTGCATTCATCTCCTTCTCTGATCCGAATCTGGTGATATCCACTCTTTAGATCTATCTTTGAGAAATACACAGCTCCACTCAAACAATCCATAATATCATCCATTCGTGGCAATGGAAACCTATACTTGATTGTGATCTTGTTTATTGATCTGAAATCTGTACACATCCTCCACTCTCCATTCTTCTTTGGTGCTAATACCGCTGGTATAGCACAGGGACTCAAACTCTCTCAAATCAAGCCCTTCTGCAATAACTCATGTACTTGTCTATTTAACTCTTCACTTTCTACTCGTGTAATTCTGTGTGCTGCCTTGTTTGGAAAACTGGCTCCTGGAATCAAATCCATCTGATGACTAATCTTCCTTACCAGTGATAATCCATCAGGTACATTATTAGATACAATATCCTAAAACTCATTCAACAAATCTGCAACCTCTATAGGTACATCCTCTACTTCTTCTTTACCAACTTTTAGAATTAAAGCAAAACACACATGCTCATGCCTCATACCATCTAGAAATTTTCTTCCATCAACAAATGTTATTCTTGCATTACCACATACCCTTTCTTCGGCCTCCTTCAATGGCTTTAGCTTATGTCGCACTCCATCCTTTGTCAGGGAATAGGTATTCACATGACCATCGTGTACAACACATCTATCAAACTACCACAGTCTACCCAACAACATATGACATGCATCCATAGAGATGATATCACATAGTACCTCATCTTGGTACCCGCTGATCTTGAACTTTACCAGACACTATTCATTGACCATGACCTTGTGGTCATCCTACACCCAGGCAATTTGATATGGATGTGGGTGTTTTTGTCTCTTGAGCTTCAACTTTGTCACCATCTCTTCTGACACCAAATTGTTAGTGCTCCCACTATCGATAATCACATCACAACATTTACCCTCACACTTGCATCTAGTGCGAAATAGGCTCCTCTTTTGTTCAGGTTCATTCTCACCACTCAGCAAGACTCTTCTGTTAATTAACATTTGTCCTCTTTCAGCATCTTCAGAATTTGAATATCTAGCATCTTCATCTACATGTGCAACTCTAGCCTAGCCTTCATTTCTCCTGTCTATTTTACCTTAGCACTGAGGACATTCAAATGCCCTATGACCTTGTTCTCCATAGTGAAAACATGTTCCATGGAAGCCTCCTCTTCCAGATCCTTGTCCTCTTCCTCTTCCTCTCTGATCTCTATTACTCTGATCCTGGAAATCATTGGAATTATTTCCTCTCTAATTCTAACTACTACTAGCCTCATCCTTCTTTTTCGGATCTTCATTTCGGCCACCATATGACCATCCGCTAGATCTTCCACCATGAGCTCTTCCATTTTGTCTGCTCTCAAACTTTTTATTCATCTTTTCCTCTACTTTTACGGCAAATAGGTATGCCTCCTCAATATTATTCATTCGAACCAGATTCAACTCCTCCTGAATGCTTGACCTTAACCCATTAAGGTATCAGGCAACTTTCTCCTTATCAGCTTCTGCATGGCCTGTTCTGATGAGGAGTCGATAGAACTCCTTTGTATACTCCTAAACATATTTTCCTGCTTGCTTCAAACTTTGCATTTTCTTTAGTAGTTCAAGCTCATAATCAACAGGAATGAACTATCACTTCAATTTATCCACCATCTAATCCCATCTTGTGATTTTATATTTCCCTCTTCTATTTCTCTCCAATTGAATTTCTTGCAACTAGATCTTTGCATGACCTTTCAATCTGGCCTTCACAAATTTGACCCTATCAGGATCCTCAACATCTTCATACTCAAAATATTCCTCACATTCATTGATCTAGTCAATCAATTCCTCTAGGTTAAGATTTCTAAAAAATATAGGAACCTCAATCTTAGGTCTTTTCCCAATCTTGGAAATCGCCCCAAAAAGTCTTTCTTCCTCCTGGTTCACAATTTCAGCTTCTCCTTCTTGATATTCTTCTTCGGCTTCATCCTCACTTTCCTCTCTGACATTAAGATTCATTCCTCTACAAATCTCTTCTTGTAATGCTCACACTTGTCTCTACAGCTCTCTAACCTCAGGTGTCACAACACCAACTCTTTTGCCACGTTCTCTTCATGGAGGTATTTTCACGATGCGCGCTGAAACCCTAACCACAGTCCTGGTGCAAACTGTCTCATAGTCAGTGATTTGTTTACACACTCAAGAACTCCTACTCTGATACCACTTGATGAAGGGTGCTCCCCTTAATACCACAAACACATAACAAAAATAGAGAAACAACAACAATAATATGCAAGAACAGAAAATTGGCTTCTTATTATCTCCACAAATGTGGAATTACAAACTTTCAGAATTACAATATGCAAAGCCACATGGGCATTCCCTTACAATATTTTATATGACAAAGCCTCGAATCAATACAAAGATCTACTACCCAGAACTGCCCTAGACAACACTACAGACCTTCTTTATATAGGCAATTTCCACCACCCCAGAAGGTTCTAGAAATTTAGCCCTAAGGGCCGACCAAACTTAGAATTATTTTATTTTTTAATTTATTACATCAAATTCAGCTCAAAATAACTTTTGAAACCCAAACAAAAATTTTTGAAAAAAATTATTTTCCGCCATTTCAGGTGACCCAACTTCCGAAGACCATAAGTCACTACCCATTGACCCGATTGGCTATTATAACCCCATTCTGGAAACACCAGGAAGCACTCTACAGGCTTGACTTATGCAAAGCGTTTGTCACTCAATTTTTTGATCTCATCCGGGGCCTCTAAAACCTTCAAAACTGAGTTCAAAGTTTCTGTACCCTGCTGCCAATACCGAAAATCTTCAATATCTTCAAAACTAGACATGATCTAGCCATGAAACTTTGCTGGCAGGCTGATATGACTCATGTAATACCCCTCGCATCTTATTACTATTGAGACTATGTTTATTTTGATACTATTTTATCTTAGTTGATTAGATCAGACATATATCATATGTTATATTTATATTGTCGGCGTGATTAAACAATTATATTTTGGATGTTAATTGTCATGTTTGAACTGGTACAAAACATTATGTGATGGTTAAATTTAGTAATGATGGATTTTATATGACATTTCAAATGCATGAATTAATTGATGTAATTTAGATAATGATTATATTTGGTACTTACCCCATACCCGCATGTGTATGGTATCGTGTTGTTATCATATATGTTTTTTTTTTTTTCTGTTGACATGCTTGTATGGTAGAGGAGGAGGTGTAGTTACCCCATTGAGTCAGGTCCACACATCCCAACCATCCCTACCATTGTCTATTATTATATTTATATATGCACATGTACATGCAGTGGTTTTTATGCAGGTTGCAGGTACCGGGCATCGACTTCCCTGGTTTGACAGGATGAGCGTGCCCTCATTATGTCTCAATGGTGGAGAAGGGGAGTTAGCACCTAGGCTAATTCCCTAGCCTAACCTAATCATCCTAAAACCACGGATGGAATCTTACTTGACTTACCTGAATCGAATTCATTTTGGTAGAATGAATCCGATATATGTTTTCCCGGTTGAGCATGATATTGTCTTAGGTGTTGTTCCATGTTGGTGTCATATTTTGACATTGTGGATCTCATGTCTGATCTCTGATAGTTATTTAAATTATGTTGACATATTGGTAAATATAATGTTATTAGTATGATATAACATAATCAGTTATATATGTTTTCACTAAGTCTCTTATAATAATAATATTATAAATGGTATATATATTAATTTTATATGTATGACTATATGTTTATATAGATACAGCTTATTATATAATTTTGAATATTGAGTGATATAACTTAATGCAAATGATAAATTAAAAATAAAAGAAATGAAATTTAAGAAGAAATAAAAAGAAAAGTAATTTACAATTTTAAATTGTTTCATTTTAGGTAGTTGACATGAATAGTAGGGGGAAATAATAAAATATTTCTCCCCTACTTTTCAAGCCAATTTAGAGGTAAGAGAGAGAGACTTGTCATTACTTTTGATATGCAAAATTTAGAGGAGAGAATGGAGGGAGAGATGAAGGGTTGAGGAAGAGAAGAGAGGAAGAATAAAAGGCAATTTGGGAGCTGATTTGGAACCAGCTTAGAGTTCAAGTTTGTGGATTGGAGAGGTATTCTTGGGTGGACTTCATCAGCCTGCTTGTTGAGCCAGGTAGGATTTGAGTTCTTTAATATGTTCTAAATTAGATTCTAATCTTTCCATCAAATGAGAGCATACACTTATCTCCTCAAAATGAAGAGTGAAGCAGTAGTTCAGTGAGAATTTAGTTTGCAATGTAGAATTTTAACATCACAAACATACAATCCTTCTCAAACTCAGTAGTGAATTCATTTTGGAAAAGAAAAGAACTTGTTATCTCATATCATAATGGAGCTTGGTTATGTTTTGAATCAATGTTTTCCACATTATCTATTTAATAGATCACATAATTATTCTAAAATTGAAAGAACTAGTGTATCATCATGACAATCAAATTTAGAAATAAAATCATCAATTTCATGGGATAGCATATCAAACCAAGTTGTGGAGGAGAGACAAACACAAAAGAATATATATTAATGAAAACAATGTCATAATATCATTGGTCCTTGGAGGCTAACCAAATTAAAGGGAATTAAAGAGACCATCATATCATTTCTCTATCTCTTATCTTCACTCAACACACTCCATCTTCTTCCTGGTACGTACCCCAACATGTAAGGCCTTAAATGGCTTAATAAACTATGTTTTTCCTTGTCAATGGGTGATGACATCACCCTTCCCACTTGCCTAGTACGCGGGTCTTGGGGGGATGCATTTTAATTTTGTTTGAAACAAATTTATGGAAGGAATTAAATTTGGTATGGGCTCAACCTCCAAAATTGGTGCCCACCTCCACTTGGCCATGCCTTGTCCTTGGTCAATGTACTCTCCAATCAAGTTAATGTGTTGTGCAGGCCCTTTTTGAACATAGGGTGGCGTGAGCTTGGGGGGTAGTGTTTGGTTTTGGTCCTGCATTAATAAATGAGTATTCAAACCCATTGAACCCCATTCCTTGGTTAATTTCTTTTTGTGGAGTGCTTGGGATTTGGTGGGACCCACCCCAAGTCACTTCCACTCCTTGATTTTCGCAGCCCTTTTGGGAAAATTTTTAAAATGGTTTATGTTTCCTTTTATTAATATGGATTTGCATGATGATGTGGAACGTAGGTCCTAGGTGCTAGGTGTTAGGGGTGGTTAATTATAAATTTGATTAGACATTAATAGGATATGTTTTACTAAACACTAAGCATGTTATTTTTAAGTTAAAAGTTGAGCAATATAAATTGGAGATATTACTTAAATTTGAATTTGGAATATTAACTCTATTATGTGAATGATTTTATTAACCATTATTTTTATCCTACTAGTGAATTCATTATGGTTTTTGGTATTTAAATTTATCCTTGGCAATGGAATGTTAACAATAGGTGTTATAGCATTATTACTAGTAAACTTATTGTTTTATCCCTTAATTGTATTTTAGGAGTGTGTATCCGAGATTAGTAATCTTTCCATTAGTTACGAAACGTTCTCATTTATCAAGCTATAGTAGGCAATATTAGAGTTAACAATATGGTCACTTTATGGTAGACGTAGATATTCTAATTAGTGGGATTAATTAGTGTGAGCAAAATTACTTGTTAATATGATCATTATGTCTTGGTTTACCTTACGACATGTCAATTTCTTGTTTACAATGTTCTCTTACTATGTCTATTATATGTGCATGTTAAATTTACTGTTGATGTAGTTGATTTGCATACAGGATTAGAAGACCAATAGGGGGTAAAATCCAGAGGTCGGGTATATGTTGTGGTTATTAGTTATCTATGTTGTTGAATGTTTTATGATGCAATATAGATTTTATTTTCTATTACTTGATGGAGAAAGTGTAAATGTGAGATTATGGTTGGGATATATATTTGATTCTTTTGATTATTACCTCCTGGTGGATTAATTTGGGTTAGTGGCCAAGTGAGTAAATGTTTTGATTTGTAAATATGATTTATTTGGTTATCTGTTTATTGGAGCTTAACTTGATTTATGTGGCCACAAACCAAGATGGGTGTTGATTGGAAAACTAGGGTAGGTTATCTAGATGTGATGTAGGGGGTGGCTTGCAATGGATCACCGAGGCCCGCAAGTGGCTGACAAATTATCCATTGTCAAGTTTCTTAAATCCAGTGATAAAATTATAAAAAATGATCTAGTTAGGAAAACATTAAAAAGATAATTTGTGATACTTCGCCCATGCCTTGAGTGCCGTCGGTTCAGTGAGGAACCTTCAAGACTAAACTCAAGGGTGGATCATTGATATACTTGTGATGCAGGAGCATCCTGGGTGTAAGAGCAATCTTGCATCACCCAAAAAAATATTTATGTTTTGGTATTCATTAAGGGTTATTTTGTGCAGAGCTGCTATTTACGGAAAGTTGCTATTTTTGGTAATTTTTGTATGTGCTCAGAATGATCTGATTTCTTTCTTGGAGGTTCATTTTGGTCATATAAGTCTACCAGTAAAGTTTCATTGCCAGATCAAGTGTATATTGGTAGATATTGAAGATTTTCAGTATTGTCAGCAGTGTATAGAAACTTTGAACTCAGTTTTGAAGGCTTTAGAGGCCCCAGATGAGGTCAAAAATATGGGTGACGGGCGCTTGCGCAGGTCAAGCCTGTAGAGTGCTTTGTGGTGTTTCCGAAATGGGGTTATAATAGCCGAGCGGGTCAACTGGTGATGACTTATGGTCTTCGGAAGTTGGGCCACCTGAAATGGTGAAAAATAATTTTCTTCAAAATTTCTATTCGGGTTTCAAAGGTTATCTTGAGCTGACTATGATGTAATAAAATGTAAAATAAAATAATTCTAAGTTTGGTCGGCCTTATTGGCTAAAATTCTGGAACCTTCCCAGGCGGTGGAAAATTGCCTATATAAGGAAGGCTGTATTATTGTCTTAGGCAGTTCAGAATAGTTCTGGGTAGTAGATCTGGGTATTGATTCGAGGCTTTGTCCTAAAGAATATTGTAAGGGAATGCCCATGTGGCTTTGCATATCGTAATTATGAAAGTTTGTAACTCCACATTTGTGGAGATAATAAGAAGCCAATTTTCTGTCCTTGCATACTATTGTTGTTGTTTCTCTATTTCTGTTATGTGTTTGTGGCATTAAGGGGAGCACCCTTCATCAGGTGGTATCAGAGCGGGAGTTCTTGAGTGTGTAAACAAATCGCCGACTGTGAGGTAGTTTGCACCAGGACCGTGGCTAGGGTTTTAGCGCGCATCATGAAAATGCCTCCATGAAGGGAACGTGGCAGAAGAGCTGGTGTTGTAACACCTGAGGTTAGAGAGCTACAGAGACAAGTGCGAGCATTACAAGAAGAGATTCATAGAGGAATGAATCTTAATGTTAGAGACGAAAGCGAGGATGAAGCCGAAGAAGAATATCAAGAAGGAGAAGTCAAAATTGTGAACCAGGAGGAAGAAAGACTTTTTTGGGCCATTTCCAAGATTGGAAAAAGACCTAAGATTGAGGTTCCTACATTTTCTAGAAATCTTAACCCAAAAAAATTGATCGACTCGATCAATGAATGTGAGGAATATTTTGAGTATAAAGATGTTAAGGATCCTGATAGGGTCAAATTTGTGAAGGCTAGACTGAAAGGTCATGCGAAAATCTAGTGGCAAGAAATTTAATTAGAGTGAAATAGAAGAGGGAAAGATAAAATCACAAGATGGGATCGAATGGTGGATAAATTGAAGTGACAGTTCATTCCTGTTGATTATGAGCTTGATCTACTAAAGAAAATGCAAAGTTTGAAGCAAGCAGGAAGATCTGTTCAGGAGTATACAGAGGAGTTCTATCGACTCCTCATCAGAACAGGCGATGCAGAAGCTGATAGGGAGAAAGTTGCCCGATACTTTAATGGGTTAAGGCCAAGCATTCAGGAGGAGTTGAATCTGGTTCGAATGAACAATATTGAGGAGGCATACCAATTTACACTAAAAGTAGAGGAAAAGCTAAACAAGAAGTTCGAGAGCAGACAAAACGGAAGAGGTCACGGTGGATGATCTGGTAGACGGTCATATGGTGGCCGAAATGAAGATTTGAAAAAGAAGGATGAGGCCAGTAGCAGTCAGAATTAGCGAGGAAATAATTCCAATCATTTCTAGGATCAGAATAATAGAGATCAGAGAGGAAGAGGAAGAGGACAAGGATCTGGAAGAGGTGGCTTCCGTGGAACATGTTTTCACTGTGGAGAAGAAGTTCATAGGGCATTTGAATGTCTTCAGCACCAAGGAAGAACAGACAGGAGAAATGAAGGCCAGGCCAGAGTTGCACATGTAGATGAAGATGCCAGATCATCAAATTCTGAAGATGCTGAAAAAGGAGAAATGTTGATTAACAGAAGAGTCCTGTTGAGTGGTGAGAATGAACCTGAGCAAAGGAGGAGCCTATTTCGCACTAGGTGCAAGTGTGAAGGTAAATGTTGTGATGTGATCATTAGTAGTGGAAGCACTGACAATTTGGTGTCAGAAGAGATGGTGACAAAGTTGAAGCTCAAGAGATAGAAACACTCACATCCATATCAGATTGCCTGGGTACAGGATGTCCACAAGGTCATGGTCAATGAACAATGCCTAGTAAAGTTCAAGGTTGGTGGATACCAAGATGAGGTATTGTGTGATATCATATCTATGGATGCATGTCATATGTTGTTGGGTAGACCATGGCAGTTTGACAGATGTGCTGTACATGATGGTCATGCGAATACTTATTCTCTGACAAAGGATGGAGTGTGACATAAGCTAAATACATTGAAGGAGACTGAAGAAAAGGTATGTGGTAATGCAAGGATAACTTTTGTTGATGGAAGAAATTTTCTAGATGGTATGAGGCATGAGCATGTATGTTTTACTTTAATTTCAGAAGCTAGTAAAGAGCAAGTAGAAGATGTTCCTATAGAAGTTGTAGATTTGTTGAATGAGTTTCAGGATATTATATCTGATAACGTGCCTGATGAATTACCACCGGTCAAGAGGATCAGTCATCAGATGGACTTGATCCCAGGAATGAGTTTGCTGAATAAGGCAGCACATAGAATGACACCTGTAGAAAGTGAGTAGTTGAACAGACAAGTACATGAGTTGTTACAGAAAGAATTGATTCGAGAGAGTCTGAGTCCCTGTGCTGTACCAGCGGTATTAACACCAAAGAAGAATGAAGAGTGGAGGATTTGTACAGATTCTAGGGCAATAAATAAGATCACAATCAAGTACAGGTTTCCATTGCCATGAATGGATGATATTATGGATTGTTTGAGTGGAGCTGTGTATTTCTCAAAGATAGATCTGAAGAGTGGATATCACCAGATTCGGATCAAAGAAAGAGATGAATGGAAGACTGCCTTCAAGACAAAGGAAGGACTATATGAGTGGTTAGTCATGCCTTTTGGGCTAACCAATGCACCGAGCACTTTCATGCGGCTCATGAACGAGGTTCTGAAAGAATTTCTGGGTAAGTTTGTCATTGTTTACCTAGATGATATTTTGATTTTTAGCAAGACATTGGAGGAGCATATGATGCATATTCGTATGGTATTTGAGAAGTTGAGAGAAGAGAAATTGTTGATTAATTTGAAGAAGTTCAGTTTTGTGAAGAAAGAGTTAGTGTATTTGGGATTTGTAGTTTCAGCAGAAGGTCTAAAAATGGACCCAGAGAAGGTACAGGCTATCCTTGAATGGCCTACTCCAAGGAGTGCTACCGAGGTAAGATCTTTTCATGGTCTAGCTAGCTTTTACAGAAAGTTTATCAGAAATTTTAGCAGTATTTGTGGACCCTTGACTGAAACAATGAGAGAGGATAGAAAAGAGTTTAAGTGGACTAAAGGAGCAGAAAAGAGTTTTCAATTATTGAAACAAAAAGTTACAGAACAACCTATTTTAGAACTTCCAGATTTCAATAAGGTGTTTCAAGTAGATTGTGATGCTAGTGGTACTGCAATAGAAGCTGTTATGAGCCAAGAAGGTAAACCTGTTGCTTATTTCAGTGAGAAGTTAAATGATGCCAAGAGGAAATATTCCGTTTATGATCAAGAATTTTATGCTATAGTTCAGGCATTAAAGAAGTGGAGACATTATCTACTTCTTAAGGAGTTTTTTTTGTATACTGATCATCAAGCTTTGTAATATTTGAATAGTCAAGGAAAATTAAATCAAAGGCATTTGAAATGGGTTGAGTTTTTGTAGAGTTATACATTCATTTTGAAACATAGGAGTGGAAAGTCTAATAGGGTTGCAAATGCTCTTAGCAGAAGGCAACTATTGCTGACAGAAATACAGATTGAAGTGGTTGGGTTCAAGGAACTCAAGAATTTGTATCCAGAGGATCCTGATTTTGGTGAAGCTTGGAAAGCTTGTACAAAACCTGTTACTCTAGATAGGACAAAATGGTTGGATTTCATCATCCAAGATGATATGCTATTCAGAGGGAGTCAGTTGTGCACTCCACGAAGTTCTATGAGGGAGAATCTCATCAAGGAGAAGCATAGCGGAGGATTGGCTGGATATTTTGGTCGTGATAAAACTCTTGGTTTGGTTAGTGAGAATTATTATTGGCCACAGTTGCAGCAAGATGTGAAGAAGTTTGTACAGAGTTGCAGAGTATGTCAGATGGCAAAAGGAGTGAAGTAGAATACAGGGTTGTATCAGCTATTATCTGTACCAGAGAAGCCTTGGGAGGATATCAGCATGGACTTTGTTCTTGGTTTACCGAAGACACAGTGGGGACACGATTCAATTTTTGTGGTAGTTGACAGATTTTAAAAGATGACACATTTTATTCCCTGCAAGAAGACTAATGATGATGTTCATGTAGCAGAATTGTTTTTCAGAGAAGTAGTGAGACTTCATGGTTTGCCAAAGACCATAGTTTCAGATCGGGACACTAAGTTTGTTAGATATTTCTGGCGTACATTATGGAAGAATTTGAAGATAGATTTGAAGTTCAGTTCATCACATCACCCACAGACTGATGGACAGACAGAGGTGGTGAATAGGAGTTTGGAAAATTTGCTGAGATGTTTGGTTGGAGATAAGCCAACAGGATGGGATTTGATTTTACCACAGGCGGAATTCACATATAATAATTCTGTCAACAGGAGCACTGGTAAATCACCATTCTAGATTGTATATGGAAGTAGTCCAAGAAATGCATCTGAATTGAGGAAGATAGATAAAGGAGAAATAAGTAGTGCTGAAGCTGAGGATTTTGTAGAATACTTGAAGAACATCCATGGAGAGGTGAGGAAGCATATTACCAAGATGAATGCACAGTATAAGGCTAAGGCAGATGAGAAAAGGAGGTATAAGGAATTTCAGGTTGGTGATGAAGTCATAGTTCATTTGTGGAAGGAGTGGTTTCCAGTTGGTACATATAACAAGCTGAAAATGAAGAAGTTTGGACCATGTAGGATACTGAAGAAACATGATTCAGGAAACCCATATGAGGTAGAATTACTTACTGAGCTAAATATTTCACCAGTGTTTAACATTTCAGATCTGACAGAGTATCATGAAGGAGGTGTTGAAGATGAGATCATAGCAGCACAGTGGAGTATTCCAGCAACTAGTTCAGACACTAAGGAGATCGGAGATATACTGGACATTCATGTTGGCAAAAGCACAAGGAACATGACATATGAAGAATATCTAGTTAAGTGGAAAGGATGACCTGTTGAAGATTCATCATGGCTGACAAAGGAGGAGGTTAGCCGTCTTGGTTTTCCTCTGCACACCTGAGTCGTGACAGGGTCACTTCTCAAATTACCCCGGGTGTCTGATGCAGGAGCATCCTGGGTGTAAGAGCAATCTTGCATCACCCAAAAAAATATTTTTGTTTTTGTATTCATTAAGGGTTATTTTGTGTAGAGCTGCTATTTATGGAAAGTTGCTATTTTTGGTAATTTTTGTATGTGCTCAAAATGATTTGATTTATTTCTTGGAGGTTCATTTTGGTCATATAAGTCTGCCAGTAAAGTTTCATTGCCAGATCAATTGTATATTGGAAGATATTGAAGATTTTCGGTATTGGCAGCAGGGTACAGAAACTTTGAACTCAGTTTTGAAGACTTTAGAAGCCCCGGATGAGGTCAAAAATTTGGGTGACAAGTGCTTGCGCCAATTAAGCCTGTAGAGCACTTCGTGGTGTTTCCAAAATGGGGTTATAATAGCCGAGCGGGTCAACTGGTGATGACTTATGGTCTTCGAAAGTTGGGCCACCTGAAATGGTGAAAAATAATTTTCTTCAAAATTTCTGTTCGGGTTTCAAAGGTTATCTTGAGCCGTCTATGATGTAATAAAATGTAAAATAAAATAATTCTAAGTTTGGTCAGCCTTATTGGCTAAAATTCTGGAACCTTCCCAGGCGGTGGAAAATTGCCTATATAAGGAAGGCTGTATTATTGTCTTAGGCAGTTTAGAATAGTTCTGGGTAGTAGATCTGGGTATTGATTCGAGGCTTTGTCCTAAAGAATATTGTAAGGGAATGCCCATGTGGCTTTGCATATTGTAATTCTTAAAGTTTGTAACTCCATATTTGTGGAGATAATAAGAAGCCAATTTTCTGTCCTTGCATACTATTGTTGTTGTTTCTCTATTTCTGTTATATGTTTGTGGCATTAAGGGGAGCACCTTTCATCAACTTGTCTTCATGAGAGATATCGATGCCACATATGATCACTTGAGTGCCGTTAGTTTAGTGCGGAACGTTCAAGACTAAACTCAAGGGTGGATCTGCATGATGACACCTTCCTACTCACACCGTAGATATCCTATGTAGGTTAGTGCCTCTGGTAACCTGTATACCCTCTTGTTCTAGAGATATCTTTCTAGGTGGTGATTGGGATTGGTCCTTAGTATGTACGTGGGCCTGGTGTTATCTTCCTAGCATGCTGGGGTGGACCTCAGGGTTCCACATGGTCGGGAAGTAGTGTACTTCTCCATTGAGACTATTGCGGATATCTTCCATCATCTGATTGTACACTTGGATCAGTCTATGACATTTGTTGCAGATTTATGTACCCAATTATTAGAAGATATTATCTTGTACTTGTAGGAGATTTCATTTGATTAGTAATGATCCCTACATGGATCCATGATGTATTTTGATATTTGTAAATTGTATTAAATATCACCGCATACCCTACGATATGTGTAGTGGATGTAGGTGATCATGTGATGTAATGTTATATTGGTTCAATAAATGTATTTAATTTTATTATGTACTTAAAAGTTCTTTAGCATTTGATCTTGTTAGCGTAGTTTTAGTTAGATGATGTAATACTACATCAAGGACCCTTGAGAATGAAAAAGAAATGATGTGTTTATTCAAACCGATGTATGTAGAGAAATGTGATGCTTTATTTAATGTACTTGTTAACATTAGTAAACAAAAAATAAATTGGTTGCTTAACATAGCATAACTTTTAGTGTTGATCTCTTGGGTTCCCTGGCGGGGCATTACAACTTGGTATCAAAGCATGAGTTCTACACTGGGAACTCTGGGAATAATATGTGCACCCATTAGGTCTTATTAGGTAAACATGTTAAAACCAAACTTAGACATCAAAACAACTTGTTTGTGGAAATCTTTAACTCTCACGAAAACTTAAACCGAAACAAAACTTATTAAAAACTATGTTTTCATATGGTTACTTTATGGTTTCAAATGTGACATACTTAATGTATATATACGCTTAAATGTTTTGTCCTAATGCTATGGTTGCAGGAAACATGCCTCTTGTGACTAGAGCTCGTGGGTTAGGTAGAGGTAGAGGTAGAGTGGACACACCCTCTTTCTCAGTTGATCAGGATAGTGCACAGAGCCATAGTTTACAATATTCTGTAGGACAAAGCCTCAAACTATTACCCAGATCTACTACCCAGAACTATTCTGAACTACCTAAGACAATAATACAGCATTCCTTATATAGGCAATTTTCCACCGCTTAGGAAGGTTTCAGAATTTTAGCCAATAAGGCCGACCAAATCACCGACCTCATCCAGGGCCTCTAAAGCCTTCAAAACTGAGTTCAAAGTTTCTGTACCCTACTACAAATACCGAAAATCTTCAATATCTTCCAATATACACTTGATCTGGCAATGAAACTTTACTGGCAGACTTATATGACCAAAATGAACCTCCAAGAAAGAAATCAGATCATTCCGAGCACATACAAAAATTACCAAAAATAGTAACTTTCCATAAATAGCAGCTCTCCACAAAATAGCCTTTATTGAATACAAAAGCAGAAATATTTTTGGGTGATGCAAGATTGCTCTTACACCCAGGATGCTCCTGCATCAGACACCCAGGGTAATTTGAGAAGTGACCCTGTCACGACTCAGGTGTGTAGAGCAAAACCAAGATGGCTAACGTCCTCCTTTGTCAGCCATGATGAATCTTCAACAGGTCATCCTTTCTACTTAACTAGATATTCTTCATATGTCCTGTTCCTCGTGCTTCTGCCAACATGACTATCCAGTATATCTTCGATCTCCTTAGTGTCTGAACTAGTTGCTGGAATACTCCACTGTGCTGCTGCGATCTCATCTTCAACACCTCCTTCATAATACTCTGTCAGATCTGAAATGTTAAACACTGGTGAAATATTTAGCTCAGTAGGTAATTCTACCTCATATGCATTTCCTGAATCATGTTTCTTCAGTATCTTACATGGTCCAAACTTCTTCATTTTCAGCTTGTTATATGTACCAACTGGAAACTGCTCCTTTCGCAAATGAACCATGACTTCATCACCAACCTGAAATTCCTTATACCTCATTTTCTCATCTGCCTTAGCCTTATACTGTGTGTTCATCTTGGTAATATGCTTCCTCACCTCCTCATGGATGTTCTTCAAATGTTCTGCAAAATCCTCAGCCTCAGCACTACTTATTTCTCCTTTATCTATCTCTCTCAATTCAGATGCATTTCTCGGGCTACTTCTATATACAATCTGGAATGGTGATTTACTAGTGCTCCTGTTGACAGAATTATTGTATGCAAATTCTGCCTGTGGTAAAATCAAATCCCATCCTGTTGGCTTATCTCCAACCAAACATCTCAGCAGATTTCCCAAACTTATATTCACCACCTCTATCTGTCCATCAGTCTGTGGATGATGTGATGAACTGAACTTCAAATATGTCTTCAACTTCTTCCACAATGTACGCCAGAAATATCCAACAAACTTAGTGTCCCGATTTGAAACTATGGTCCTTGGCAAACCATGAAGTCTCACTACTTCTCTGAAAAACAATTCTGCTACATGAACAACATCATTAGTCTTCTTGCAGGGAATGAAATGTTCCATATTTGAAAATCGGTCAACTACTACAAAAATTGAATCATGTCCCCGCTGTGTCCTCGGTAAACCAAGAACAAAGTCCATACTGATATCCTCGCAAGGCTTCTCTGGTATAGGTAATGGCTGATACAACCCTGTATTCTACTTCACTCCTTTCGCCATCTGACATACTCTACAACTCTGTACAAACTTCTTCACATCTTGCTGCAACTGTGGCCAATAATAATTCTCACTAACCAAAGAAAGGGTTTTATCACGACCAAAATGTCTAGCCAATCCTCCGCTATGCTTCTCTTTGATGAGATTCTCCCTCATAGAACTTTGTGGAATGCACAACTGACTCCCTCTGAATAGCATATCATCCTGGATGATGAAATCCAACCATTTCATCCTGTCTAGAGTAACAGGTTCTGTACAAGCTTTCCAAGCTTCACCAAAATCAGGATCCTCTGGATACAAATTCTTGAGTTCCTTGAACCCAACCACTTCAATCTGCATTTCTGTCAGCAATAGTTGCCTTCTGCTAAGAGCATCTGCAACCCTGTTAGACTTTCCACTCCTATGTTTCAAAACAAATGTATAACTCTGCAAAAACTCAACCCACTTCAAATGCCTTTGATTCAATTTTCCTTGACTATTCAAATATTGCAAAGCTTGATGATCAGTATACAAAACAAACTCCTTAGGAGGTAGATAGTGCCTCCACTTTTTCAATGCTTGAACTATAGCATAAAATTTTTGATCATAAATAGAATATTTTCTCTTGGCGTCATTTAATTTCTCACTGAAATAAGCAACAGGTTTACCTTCTTGGCTCATAACAGCTCCTATTGCAGTACCACTAGCATCACAATCTACTTGAAACACCTTATTAAAATCTGGAAGTGCTAAAACTAGTTGTTCTGTAACTTTTTATTTCAACAATTGAAAACTCTTTTCTGCCCCATTAGTCCACTTAAACTCTTTTCTATCCCCTCTCATTGTTTCGGTCAAGGGTCCACAAATACTGCTAATATTTCTGATAAAATTTCTGTAAAAGCTAGCTAGACCATGAAAAGATCTTACCTCAGTAGCACTCCTTAGAGTAGGCCATGCAAGGATAGCCTGTACCTTCTCTCGGTCCATTTTTAGACCTTCTGCTGAAACTACAAATCCCAAATACACCAACTCTTTCTTCACAAAACTGCACTTCTTCAAATTAATCAACAATTTCTATTCTCTTAACTTCTCAAATACCATACGAATATGCATCATATGCTCATCCAATGTCTTACTAAAGATCAAAATATCATCTAGGTAAACAATGACAAACTTACCCAATAATTCTTTCAGAACCTCGTTCATGAGCCGCATAAAAGTGCTCGGTGCATTGGTTAGCCCAAAAGGCATGACTAACCACTCATATAATCCTTCCTTTGTCTTGAAAGCAGTCTTCCATTCATCTCCTTCTCTAATTCGAATCTGATGATATCCACTTTTCAGATCTATCTTTGAGAAATACACAGCTCCACTCAAACAGTCCATAATATCATCCATTCGTGGCAATGAAAACCTGTACTTGATTGTGATCTTGTTTATTACCCTGGAATCTGTACACATCCTCCATTCTCCATTCTTCTTTGGTGCTAATACCGCTAGTACAGCACAGGGACTCAGACTCTCATGGATCAATCCTTTCTGTAACAGTTCATGTACTTGTCTGTTCAACTCCTCACTTTCTGCAGGTGTCATTCTGTGTGCTGCCTTATTTGGCAAACTCGCTCTTTGGATCAAGCCCATCTGATGACTGATCTTCCTGACTGGTGGTAATCCATCAGGCACGTTATCGGATACAATATCCTGAAACTCATTCAACAAATCTACAACTTCTACAGGAACATCTTCTACTTCCTCTTTACCAGCTTTTGGAATTAAAGCAAAACATACATGCTCATGCCTCATACCATCTAAGAAATTTCTTCCATCAACAAAAGTTATCTTTGCATTACCACATACCTTTTCTTCTATCTCCTTCAATGGTTTTAGCTTATGTCGCACTCCATCCTTTGTCAGGGAATAGGTATTCGCACGACCATCATGTACAGCACATCTGTCAAACTGCCATGGTCTACCCAACAACATATGACATGCATCCATAGATATGATATCACACAATACCTCATCTTGGTATCTGCCAATCTTGAACTTCACCAGGCATTGTTCATTGACCATGACCTTGTGGTCATCCTGTACCCAGGCAATCCGATATGCATGTGGGTGTTTCTGTCTCTTGAGCTTCAACTTTGTCACCATCTCTCCTGACACCAAATTGTCAGTGCTTCCACTATCAATAATCACATCACAACATTTACCTTCGCACTTGCACCTGGTGCGAAACAAGCTCCTTCTTTGCTCAGGTTCATTCTCACCGCTCAACAGGACTCTTCTGTTAATCAACGTTTCTCCTCTTTCAGCATCTTCAGAATTTGATGATCTAGCATCTTCATCTACATGTGCAACTCTGGCTTGGCCTTCATTTCTCCTGTCTGTTCTGCCTTGGCGTTGAGGACATTCAAATGCCCTATGACCTTCTTCTCTATAGTGAAAACATGTTCCATGGAAGTCTCGTCTTCCAGATCCTTGTCCTCTTCCTCTTCCTCTTTGATCTCTATTATTCTGATCTTGGAAGCGATTGAAATTATTTCCTCGCTGATTTTGACTATTACTGGCATCATCCTTCTTTTTCGGATCTTCATTTCGGCCACCATATGACCGTCCACCAGATCATCCACCGCGACCTCTTCCATTTTGTCTATTCTCAAACTTCTTGTTCAGCTTTTCCTCTACTTTTAGGGTAAATTGGTATGCCTCCTCAATACTGTTCATTTGAACCAGATTCAACTCCTCCTAAATGCTTGGCCTTAACCCATTAAGGTATCGGGCAACTTTCTCCTTATCAGCTTCTGCATGGCTTGTTTTGATGAGGAGTCGATAGAACTCTTTCGTATACTCCTGAACAGATCTTCCTGCTTGCTTCAAACTTTGCATTTTCTTCAGTAGGTCAAGCTCATAATCAACAGGAATGAACTGTCACTTCAATTTATCCACCATCTGATCCCATCTTGTGATTTTATCTTTCCCTCTTCTATTTCGCTCCAATTGAATTTCTTGCCACCAGATCTTTGGATGACCTTTCAGTTTGGCTTTCGCAAATTTGACCCTATCAAGATCCTCAACATCTTCATAATCAAAATATTTCTCACATTCATTGATCCAGTCGATCAATTCTTCTGGGTTAAGATTTCCAGAAAATGTAGGAACCTCAATCTTAGGTCTTTTCCCAATCTTGGAAATCGCCCGAAAAAGTCTTTCTTCCTCCTGGTTCACAATTTCAGCTCCTCCTTCTTGATATTCTTCTTCGACTTCATCCTCACTTTCATCTTTGACATTAAGATTCATTCCTATGCGAATCTCTTCTTGCAATGCTCACACTTATCTCTGCAGCTCTCTAACCTCAGTTGTCACAACACCAGCTCTTCTGCCGCATTCTCTTCGTGGAGGCATTTTCGTGATGCGCACTGAAACCCTAGCCACGGTCCTGGTGCAAACTGCCTCACAGTCGGCGATCTGTTTACACACTCAAGAACTCCTACTTTGATACCACCTGATGAAGGGTGCTCCCTTTAATACCACAAACACATGATAGATATAGAGAAACAACAACAATATGCAAGAACAGAAAATTGGCTTCTTATTATCTCCACAAATGTGGAATTACAAACTTTCAAAATTATAATATGCAAAGCCACATGGGCATTCCGTTACAATATTCTGTAGGACAAAGCCTCGAACTATTACCTAGATCTACTACCCAGAACTATTCTGAACTGCCTAAGACAATAATACAGCCTTCCTTATATAAGCAATTTTCCACCGCCTGGGAAGGTTCCAGAATTTTAGCCAATAAGGCTAACCAAACTTAGAATTATTTTATTTTACATTTTATTACATCATAGTTGGCTCAAGATAACCTCTGAAACCCGAACAGAAATTTTGAAGAAAATTATTTTCTGCCATTTCAGGTGACCCAACTTCCGAAGACCATAAGTCATCACTAGTTGACCCGATCGGCTATTATAACCCCATTTCAGAAATGCCACGAAGCGCTCTACAGACTTGACCAATGCAAGCACCTATCACCCAAATTTTTGACCTCATCCGGAGCCTCTAAAGCCTTCAAAACTGAGTTCAAAGTTTCTATACCCTGCTACCAATACTGAAAATCTTCAATATCTTCCAATATACACTTGATCTGGTAATGAAACTTTACTGGCAGACTTATATGACCAAAATGAATCTCCAAGAAAGAAATCAGATCATTTCGAGCACATACGAAAATTACCAAAAATAGTAACTTTCCATAAATAGCAGCTCTACACAAAATAGCCTTTATTGAATACAAAAGCAGAAATATTTTTGGGTGATGCAAGATTGCTCTTACACCCAAGATGCTCCTGCATCAAGAATTCAGAGTGATAGCAGCTAGGATGGTACAGAGGAATTAGACACTAGATAGATTTTATAGGCCATTCTTGAGAGGTTACCACCTTTGCAGAATAGAGGTAATCAGGGAGATCAGTTCAGAGAGAGGGAGAGGACTCCCCTTAGACAAGTTGTACCTGTAGAGTATGATGCCGATATGGCAAGTCAAATGAAGGACCTATTTAGAATGCCAAAACTTCCATTTGATGGCATAGGTACCAGGTTTGAGGTGGATACATGGCTCATTGGTTTAGATAGGTACTTCTCCATGTACCCATTTGCTAGCAATGTAAAAGCTAGATATGCTATCATGCAATTGACAGATTCAGCATCATCATGGTGGAGGACAGAAGAGAGTAAATTGGGAATCACCATAGATACAATTACATGGGAGTTGTTCCTTGAGAGCTTTAGAGATTGGTTTTTATCAGATCAGTGGAGACAGGATTGTGTGGATGAGTATCATTACCTGAGACAGAGGAATATGACCGTACAGGAGTATGAGCGGAAGTTTTTTGAGCTGAAACAATATGCTGGTTATAGTAGTGAATCATCCCTCATGATTCAGCATTTTATTAGAGGTCTTAGTGCCCATATTGGAGGGGAAGTGAAGGTCTTAGAACCCAAGACCCTTAGAGAAGCAGTAACAAAAGCTATACTCACAAAGAAGAAATTTCAAGGCAAACATGGTGGGCAGACAAGTGGTGGTGGCACATCAGATTTCAGGGGTAAATAGTCACAAGGTAACACCAGTTTCAAGAAGCCATCACACTTCTCCAAAGGCAATCAAAATCAAAGTCAACAGAGTTCAAAACCCCCTGATCAGAGTGGTACAGCTTCCAACTCTAGAAAGTTTCGTAATAGCCAGTGCTTCAAGCGCAACCAGCCTTCTCGGCCCACACAGTCAGTGCAGAGCTCACATCTGGGTAGTGGTAGAGGTAGTTTCCATCAGTCGAGTGCACCCTCAGTAGGTAGGGGTTATGGTAGAGGCACAGGTTGTTTCAAATGTGGATAGTTTGGGCACATTGCAGTCAATTGCCCGCAGCATGGTTCATAGTATTTTGGGCAAAGACCCACACCATTTGAGCCTACGATTGGGGATTCAGGTAGATCTCACAGAGTGTTTGCAGTAGTAGACCACCATCAGGTAGAGCACTAGGGCATAGTTATTGAGTCATCAGGTGCTATCTGAGGTATTGATGTTTCTATATTATTTGATTTTGGATCTACGGATTCTTTAATATCTCCATTTGTAGTAGAGAGATGTGGACTAGTGGCAATAAAGCAAGGCATAGGTTGGCAAGTGGAGCTAGCTTCAACGGCAAAGGTGAACATAAACACCTTAGTCCGCCATTGTTGGGTAGATTTGGGTAGCTTTAGCACTTCAGTTGATCTTCACATAATTCCATTGGGGTCATATGATGTTGTTTTAGGCATGGATTGGTTGGAATCCCATGGAGTTACTATTGATTGTAGACAGAAGATCATTAAATGTAAGGATGATCAGGGTAAAAACATTAAGATTAGAGGCATTCAGCATCCTATTTCTCTTCGTATGGTTTCCACCATGCAGATGAAGCGAAGCATGAGAAAGGGATGCTAAGTGTTTGCAGTGTCTTTGAGGGAGTTTGAGGATGAGGATGATGAGAAGAAATCCCTTGATCACCCTGTGCTATAGGAATTCATTGATGTCTTTCCAAATGAGATCCTGGGTATGCCACCAAAGAGGGATATCAATTTTGGTATTGATCTTATTCCAGGAGTAGAGCCTATATCTAGAGCTCCATATAGGATGAATACACAGGAGTTGAGTGAGTTGAAGCTACAATTAGAAGAATTGTTGGCTAAGGGATGTATCAGGCCTAGTGTTTCACCTTGGGGAGCACCAATTCTCTTTGTCAAAAAGAAGGATGGTTCCTTACGACTGTGCATTGATTACAGACAGTTGAAGAAAGTAACAGTCAAGAATAGGTATCCTTTGCCACAGATTGATGATCTCTTTGATCAGGTGAAAGGTGCAAGGGTGTTCTCTAAGATAGATCTCAAGTTAGGTTATCATCAGTTACGCATTAGAGAGGAGGACATCCACAAGATAGCTTTTTAGACAGGCTATGGTCACTATGAGTTCATGGTGGTACCATTTGGCTTAACAAATGCTCCATCTGTATTCATGAGTTTGATGAATGGAGTATTTCATAAGTATCTTGATCACTTCATTGTTGTCTTCTTGGATGATATTTTGGTTTATTCTAAATCCATGGAGGAACACGAAGAGCATCTTCGGTTGGTATTATAGTGCCTTAGAGAGAATCAATTGCATGCTAATCCAGCCAAGTGTGAGTTCTTCAAGTCAGAGATTTAGTACTTGGGCCACGTGATCTCGGGTGATGGTATTTTAGTTGATCCCACAAAGATTTAGGCTATAGTTGATTGGCCGGCACCTACCAATGTGTCAGAGGTTCACAGTTTTATGGGTTTGGCAGGATATTATAATAAGTTCGTAGAGAACTTCTCTAGAGTTGCTTATCACATCACCTCATTGCAGAGAAAGGGAAAGAAGTTCATTTGGTCTGAGAAGTGTGAAGAGGCATTCAGAACCCTCAAGCATAAGTTGACTAGTGCACCTATTCTTTCAGTACCTAATCCCATAGGTGATTTTGTGGTTTGTACAGATGCTTCGTTGGAGGGTATTGGAGCAGTCCTCATGTAGGGAGGATGGGTGATTGCTTGTGAGTCTCACAAACTTAAGGATCATGAGTTGAACTATCCCATGCATGATCTTGAGCTAGCAGTGGTAGTCCATGCTTTGGTCCGATGGAGACCCTTTTTATTGGGACACCGATTTGAGTTTCATACTGATCGTCGCAGTCTATAGTATATTTTCACTCAGCCTAATCTGAATGCTAGATAGAGGAGATGGATGGATTTCCTTTGTGAGTATGATTTTGAGGTTAAGTATATCTAGGGGAAAGAGAATGTGGTAGTTGATGCTCTGAGTAGGAAGAGGTGAGTTGTAGCTGTGGCTACACTTGGTGTTGATTTGAGGAGTAGGATTTTGCAGGCACTTCCTCGAGATATTTTTTATCAGGAGGTGAAGGTAGAGATTGAGTCTGGGATATCTCTAGTAGGAAAATTTGAGGGGTATGTGTTGGAGTCTGATGGTTTGTTGCATCATGCAAGCTAGATCTATGTACCACCATTGGATGACCTTTGTTCATTGATCTTATATGAGGCTCATTGCGCACCTTACTCGGCACATCCTGGTGTCAAGAAGTTGCATGCAGATCTTTGACATCTATATCATTGGTCAAGAATGAAAAGGGATATTGCTGATTTTGTTGCTAGGTGCTTAGAGTGTCAGAGGGTTAAGGTAGAACATTAGCATCCAGCAGGATTGTTACAGTCACACAGTATTCGCTCATGGAAATGGGATGTTATATCGATGGATTTTATTGTGGGTTTTCCTTTGACACCCTGTAGACATGATGCTATCATGGTCACTGTTGATCGGCTGACTAAGGCAGCTCATTTTTATCCCATGAGATCCTCTTACATAGCTTCATCAGTAGCTAGAGTCTTTATGCAGGACATAGTGAGATTGCACGGTATCCCTCGAAAGATTATTTATGATAGGGATCCAGTATTTACTTCTGCATTTTGGACTTCTTTGCAACATGATTTGGGTGCTCAGTTGAACTTTAGCATAGCCTATCACCCTTAGACAGATGGGAAAATAGAGTGTGTGAATCAGGTCCTAGAGGATATGTTGAGGATGTATGTCATGGATAGGCAGACACATTGGGAGGATTATCTATACCTGGTGGAGTTTGCATATAATAATGGATACCATAGTTCCATTGGCATGTCACCATTTCAGGCATTGTATGGACATCCTTTCCGTACACCTCTCAATTGGGATAGGTTGGATGACAGGATTCTTTTGGGACTAGAGATGCTTTGTGATATGGAGCAACAGGTAGAGCACATTCGGGAACATTTGATCATAGCACAGGATAGACAAAAGAAATATGCAGATGCTCATAGGATAGATATTTAGTTCTCAGTTGGAGATAAAGTGTTCTTGAGAGTGCATCCAAGGAAGAGTCCAATCCGTTATGGAAAGGGTTCTAAATTGGCGCCTTGATTTGTTGGACCATTTGAGATTTTGGAGAGGATAGGTCTAGTTGCTTACCATCTTGCATTGCCACCTAGCCTATCTCACATACATGATGTATTCCATGTTTCTGTTCTTAGGAAATATATTCTAGATGTGACACATGTTCTTAATTGGAATGCATTATTGGTTGACGATGAGAAGCTAGCTCTGGAGCCCGTGCGCATTCTGGAGCTTTGGGATATCACACTTAGAGGCCGTATAATTCCTCAGGCCAGGGTCCAATGGGACCCAAATGATGAGACCACAACTACTTGGGAGGATGCATCTCGATTGCGCGATGCCTATCCTTATTTGTTTGCAGGCTTCCAGGAGTAAGCCTAGTCCTAGGGGGGGAGGATGTAATACCCCTCGCATCTTATTACTATTGAGACTATGTTTAGTTTGATACTATTTTATCTTAGTTGATTAGATCAGACATATATCATATGTTATATTTATATTGTGGCTATGATTAAACAATTATATTTTGGATGTTAATTGTCATGTTTGAACTGGAACAAAGCATTATCTGATGGTTAAATTTAGTAATGATGGATTTTATATGACGTTTCAAATGCATGAATTAATTGATGTAATTAAGATGATGATTATATTCGGTACTTACCCCATACCCGCATGTGTATGGTATCGTGTTGTTATCATATAAGTTTTCTTTTCTATTGACATGCATGTATGGTAGAGGAGGAGGCGTAGTTACCCCATTGAGTCGGGTCCACACGTCCTAGCCATCCCTACCATTGTCTGTTATTATATTTATATATGCACATGTAGATGCACTAGTTTTTATGCAGGTTGTAGGTACCGGACATCGACTTCCCTAGTTTGATAGGATGTGCGTGCCCTCATTATGTCTCAATGGCGGAGAAGGGGAGTTAGCACCTAGGCCAATTCCCTAGCCTAACCTAATCATCCTAAAACCACAGACATAATCTTACTTGACTTACCTGAATCGAATTCATTCTGGTAGAACGAATCCGATATATGTTTTCCCAGTTGAGCATGATATTGTCTTAGGTGTTGTTCCATGTTGGTGTCATATTTTGACCTTGTGGATCTCATGTCTAATCTCTGATAGTTATTTAAATTATGTTGACATATTGGTAAATATAATGTTATTAGTATGATATAACATAATCAGTTATATATGTTTTCACTAAGTCTCTTATAATAATAATATTATAAATGGTATATATATTAATTTTATATGTATGACTATATGTTTATATAGATACAGCTTATTATATAATTTTGAATATTGAGTGATATAACTTAATGCAAATGATAAATTAAAAATAAAAGAAATGAAACTTAAAAAGAAGAAATAAAAAGAAAAGTAATTTACAATTTTAAATTGTTTCATTTTAGGTAGTTGATATGAATAGTAGGGGGAAATAATAAAATATTTCTCCCCTACTTTTCAAGCCAATTTAGAGTTAAGAGAGAGAGACTTGTCATTACTTTTGATATGCAAAATTTAGAGGAGAGAATAGAGGGAGAGATGAAGGGTTGAGGAAGAGAAGAGAGGAAGAATAGAAGGCAATTTGGGAGCTGATTTTGAAGCAGCTGAGAGTTCAAGCTTGTGGATTGGAGCGGTATTCTCGGCTGGACTTCATCAGCCTGCTTGTTGAGCCAGGTAGGATTTGAGTTCCTTAATATGTTCTAAATTAGATTCTAATCTTTCCATCAAATGAGAGCATACACTTATCTCCTCAAAATGAAGAGTGAAGCAGTAGTTTAGTGAGAATTTAGTTTGCAATGTGGAATTTTAACATCACAAACATACAATCCTTCTCAAACTCAGTAGTGAATTCATTTTGGAAAAGAAAAGAACTTGTTATCTCATATCACAATGGAGCTTGGTTATGTTTTGATTCAATGTTTTCCACATTATCTATTTAATAGATCACATAATTATTCTAAAATTAAAAGAACTAGTGTATCATCGTGACAATCAAATTTGGAAATAAAATCATCAATTTCATGGGATAGCATATTAAACAAAGTTGTGGAGGAGAGACAAACACAAAAGAATATATATTAATGAAAACAATGTCATAATATCATTGGTCCTTGGAGGCTGACCAAATTAAAGGGAATTAAAGAGACCATCATATCATTTCCCTATCTCTTATCTTCCCTCAACACACTCCATCTTCTTCCTGGTATGTACCCCAACATGTAAGGCCTTAAATGGCTTAATAAACTATGTTTTTCCTTGTCAATGGGTGATGACATCACCCTTCCCACTTGCCTAGTACGCGGGTCTTGGGGGGATGCATTTTAATTTTGTTTGAAACAAATTTATGGAAGGAATTAAATTTGGTATGGGCTCAACCTCAAAAACTGGCACCCACCTCCACTTGGCCATGCCTTGTCCTTGGTCAATGTACTCTCCAATCAAGTTAATGTGTTGTGCAGACCCTTTTTGAACATAGGGTGGCATGAGCTTGGGGGGTAGTGTTTGGTTTTGGTCCTGCATTAATAAATGAGTATTCAAACCCATTGAACCCCATTCCTTGGTTAATTTCTTTGTGTGGAGTGCTTGGGATTTGGTGGGACCCACCCCAAGTCACTTCCACTCCTTGATTTTCGCAGCCCTTTTGGGGAAATTTTAAAATGTTTTATGTTTCCTTTTATTAATATGGATTTGCATGATGATGTGGAAGGTAGGTCCTAGGTGCTAGGTGTTAGTGGTGGTTAATTATAAATTTGATTAGACATTAATAGGATATGTTTTACTAAACACTAAGCATGTTATTTTTAAGTTAAAAGTTGAGCAATATAAATTGGAGATATTACTTAAATTTGAATTTGGAATATTAACTCTATTATGTGAATGATTTTATTAACCATTATTTTTATCCTACTAGTGAATTCATTATGGTTTTTGGTATTTAAATTTAGCCTTGGCAATGGAATGTTAACAATAGGTGTTATAGCATTATTATTAGTAAACTTATTGTTTTATCCCTTAATTGTATTTTAGGATTGCGTATCTGAGATTAGTAATCTTTCCATTAGTTAAGAAACATTCTCATTTATCAAGCTATAGTAGGCAATATTAGAGTTAACAATATGGTCACTTTATGGTAGATGTGGATATTCTAATTAGTGGGATTAATTAGTGTGAGCAAAATTACTTGTTAATATGATCATTATGTCTTGGTTTACCTTACGACATGTCAATTTCTTGTTTACGATGTTCTCTTACTATGTATATCATATGTTCATGTTAAATTAATTGTTGATGTAGTTTATTTGCATACGGGATTAGAAGACCAATAGGGGGTAAAATCCAGAGGTCCGGTATATGTTGTGGTTATCAGTTATCTATGTTGTTGAATGTTTTATGATGCAATGTGGATTCTATTTTCTATTGCTTGATGGAGAAAGTGTAAATGTGAGATCATGGTTGGTTATCTGTTTGATTCTTTTGATTATTACCTCCTGGTGGATTAATTTGAGTTAGTGACCAAGTGAGTAAATTTTTTGATTTGTAAATATGATTTATTTGGTTATCTGTTTATTGGAGCTTATCTTGATTTATGTGGCCACAAACCAGGATGGGTGTTGATTGGAAAACTAGGGTAGGTTATCTAGATGTGATGTAGGGGGTGGCTTGCAATGGATCATCGAGGCCCGCAAGTGGCTGACGGATCATCCATTGTCAAGTTTCTTAATTCCAGTCATAACATTATAAAAATTGATCTAGTTAGGAAAACATTAAAAAGATAATTTGTGATACTTCGCCCATGCCTTGAGTGTCGTCGGTTCAGTGAGGAACCTTCAGGACTAAACTCAAGGGTGGATCATCGATATACTTGTCTTCATGAGAGATATTGATGCCACGTATGATCACTTGAGTGCCATCGGTTCAGTGAGAAACCTTCAGGACTAAACTCAAGGGTGGATCTACATGATGACACCTTCCTACTCACACCGTAGATATCCTACATAGGTTAGTGCCTCTGGTAACCTGTATACCCTCTTGTTCTAGAGATATCTTTCTAGGTGGTGATTGGGATTGGTCCTTAGTATGTGCATGGGCCTGGTGTTATCTCCCTAGCACGGTGGGGTGGACCTCGGGGTTCCACATGGTCGGGAGGTAGTGTACTTCTCCATTGAGACTATTGTGGATATCCTCCATCACCTGATTGTACACTTGGATCAGTCTATCACATTTGTTGCAGATTTATGTACCCAATTATTAGAAGATATTATCTTGTACTTATAGGAGATTTCATTTGATTAGTAATGATCCTTACATGGATTCATGATGTATTTTGATATTTGTAAATTGTATTAAATATCAACGCATACCCTACGATATGTGTAGTGGATGTAGGTGATCATGTGATGTAATGTTATATTGGTTCAAGAGATGTATTTAATTTTATTATGTACTTAAAAGTTCTTTAGCATTTGATCTTGTTAGTGTAGTGTTAGTTAGATGACATAATACTACATAAGGGACCCTTGAGAATGAAAAAGGAATGATGTGTTTATTCAAACCGATGTATGTAGAGCAATGTGATGCTTTATTTAATGTGCTTGTTAACATTAGTAAACAAAAAAAAAAAATTGGTTGCATAACGTAGCATAACTTTTAGTGTTGATCTCTTGGGTTCCCTGGCAGGGTGTTACAACTGAGATGAACCTCCATATGAAAAATTAGAACATTCTGAGATCGTAAGACCAACTTACTAAAAATAGCAAGTTTCCACAAATAGCAACACTGCACAAGATAGCCCTTATTGAATACAAAAATAGAAATATTTTTGGGTGATGCAAGATTGCTCTTACACCCAAGATGCTCCTGCATCAGTGTGTGTGTGTGTGTGTGTGTGTCCATGACATAGTATTACTTACTAACATAACACATTAAATAACATCAACAAATGATTCCATAAAATAAATACAATAATTACATCGCAATGTTTTACATTTCATGAATAATCATTAATTCTAATAAACATACATCCACTGGACATGTCGTAGGGTATGCATTAATCATTCTAACAACTAAATTATAATATCCAGATTAGGTATCACATGCGATACTCTAATACAAGATTTACAATAAAGAATAAGTACATAAGAACATCAATGAAGAAGTAACATAAGGAATCCATCTAAAAAGACACCATCAAGCATTGGTACTAGGACGTCGAATCTTGAATGGTAAAGAATCACTACCACCCATCTGTGTAGAACCACAAAGGTCTACCCCACCGCGTTGAGGAGATAACATCAGACCCCAATCAGATAAACAAGTCAAATCAGGAAACACCGCTAAGAAAGGAGTCCTGATAGCTTACTATCTCAAGGTCAACAAAAGTAGTGAAAGGTATGACTCACTAATCCAGAGGCAACCAACCATGTAGAATAACTGAATAACTAGACTATGTGTAGGAAGGTTTCATCATGTACGTCTAACCCTTGAGTCTCATCCTGGTAATCTCTCTAGATCCCGGCACTCAAGTGACCATACATGGAATCAATGACTTCTCATACTGATGAAGCCATTAACTATGCCAGAACACACACCTCAAAAGGTGGAAAGCATCATCTCATCCTCATCTCAGTCTATACTAGCACTCAAGCATGGGAGAAGGAAACTATCTTATTAGGTTCATTTGTTTCCCTTAATTTAATTAGGTTATCACTTGTTTACAATTACTTACAATAAGTGATCCACAGTAGCCACTTGAGTGCCCCGGTGCTTATTGCAAGCCACCTCCTAACACATATCTAGGTAAACTACCCCTAGGCTCAAAGATCTCTCCTAGATCAAATCAAAGATAAAACATATAGTCTCACATCCAGAATCATCATAGAAACTAGGATTAACTGCATAAACATAATCACTGAATTCACATAATACAACAAGAGCGTATAAGGTCACCTGGACATAAACAATTCACACTCACGCCAAACATGATAACCAACATGATCAAAAGACAATTCCTAGGCCTCTGTCTTTCCTAGGTCATCTAGATCCCATAACATTAATAACCCAAACATACAGGAAAGATAAAAATCATACTGTGAAAAATAGCCAATTTCAGTATAAAAATGACACTTGTTCCAATAAAGACTCCATCATAGATTAATTATGTTCCATAAAACTAGAAGCATATATTAACGCAAATAAAATCAAAGTACAAGTGGGATTCCTTTAATGGATAATCCAGCTATTACTGCACAAAAAATATAAGTTCACTAAAT
>BSBK01013597.1:0-105808 GCA_027943335.1 Chamaecyparis obtusa | reverse complement strand
AAAAGAAAAGATCAAGGATTTGAGAGAAGAAATCTGGAATTGCAAACTTCAAATCTCTCAAATATGAAATCAGATCTGAGGAAGAGCAGCAAGAAATTGAAGATGCTATTGTCGAGAAAATAGGAAAATGGAAATACTCACCGGAAGACATAGCTTCTCAAATCCTAGGAATTCTGCTAAACAAAATTAAGTTGAGATGGTCCAATGCAAGACAAACTGTCAAGGGACATCTATGCTCAAACCTTGAGGCAATTAATGCCAAGTTTGAAAAATGCTGAAATTAATAAGGCATTGATAGATAATGAAAATAAGTTTGACACTCAAAATTCAACAGTTGTTTGATTTTGATCAACGATATTGAGTTGGTTGTGAAGAGTGCCACTTCCACATGGAAAAACATCTATAATCTTCACAAACTGAGTGCCGAAACTGTGATAATCAAGGATATTGATGATGACAGTGATGAACATGAAGAAGATACCGAGGTAGACAAGCAAAGTGATGAGGAAGATAATATTGTTTGGATAGCTATAGAAGTCCATTGCCTCACTTCCTCACTCTCCAGCAAAAGTTGCTACACCTAGCACGGAGATAACTTGAAGTATGATTGTGACAACTTCCATAGATACATCAAATGTCAAATCATCACTAGCACAACTCAATGTATCATCGACAAAAATGACTACCACCTCTTTTACCAAGTTGCAGTCTCTTGTATCTACTTCAGTACCTACTTCCATATCAAGTTTTCTAGCAGTAAGTATCTCAGTTTTGGATACTTCAATAAGTATTTCAGTTTTTGATTCTACAATTGTGAATACTTCAGTTTTGAGCCCTTCAAGTATTCTAGTCGGTAGTTTATCATTTTTCACAGCTAGTCCTACAATGTCTACAATAACTTCTACAAAGGCATTAAGTGCAATAACAGTTGATCCTAAGGCTCAATCGAGTACAAGATTTTTGAGTAAGAATGTAGAAGAGGATATAGACTTAGATGAGGAGATAGAGATTCCAAAATTAGACTTTGCAAATCTTTCAGCAGACCAAATGCAAAACATTGGTGAACTCCTCCAAAAGAAAGCAAAGCAGAAGAAACTAAAAGAAGAAAGGGACAAGGAATATAAAATTATTGAAGATGCAAAGGATATTTTTTCAGAAGCATTAGGTATTAAAGTTGATTCCTCTCAACATATTTTTTTACAATTAGTTGAGGTAGTAAACAAGTTCCATGAGGATTCCTCTGCGTCAGAAAAGATTCTTGAGAAAGTCGAGAAGAAGTTTGAAAATAAAGTGCTTGAGCATGTTGCTCAGCATATAGCTATTAATTGTATACACCCAAAAATGGTCACCTATACTATTAGCCCCTTTTGCTAAATCATAAATCATAGAGTTCGTATGACTCTGCAACAGTGTCACCCAAACCTTTTTGCTGTCTTGTTGTTGTTGCAATCTGGAGCTGCTAAACTTGCATTTTAATCAGTCGTAGAGTGTCTTTTTCTGTTCTTACCTGAAGCTGGTCTATTATCTACATGCTTAGACTTGTTCTAGACTGAAACAAATGAGCTAAAACTATTGGATTTGAGCTTAACGAATGCTACTCTTGATCACTTGTCACATCACGGTTACCTCTCTAGCTACTTGCTTATTGAGCTTCTTGCTCGCTGCTCGGCTTTAGTCAATTGATTGTTGTAAGTGCTTGAGCACTTTTGACCAGCCATCTCTCTATTGTTCTACTTTGACAAGTGATCTTTATTAGCTTTTATTATCTCAAATCTGAGAAACTTTGTCTCATTCTATTAGTCAACCAACATCTCTTTTCATGCCGGTTACAACTCGGTCTCAATTTGAGCAGGAGAATCATCCTCCGTTCAATTATACACAGTTACCTTCTCCAACTAGATGCTCACAAGCACCCATTAGCAACAACAGTTCTAGTTCTAACCAATTTGAGGATTCTAAGGCTACCCTGTGGTACAAAGGAGGTTTCCTCTTTTCCACATTCAAGACCCCAAAAAACACAGATAGTGTCTCACTCACTTTGACTGAACAAGAAAAGTTTCAACTCTTGCAAGAACACTTTGAGCGTAAGGATAACCAAGCACGCTTAGAAAAAGAACACAATCAACAAAGGATGGATTCTGCTAGGTGCATGGCTTATAGAGGGACATTTCATTAGCAACCTGAGACTAGTAATCATGAGCATAGACCTCTTTTTAATAGTGGCAACAATAGCAACAATACGCCACCAAGATCTCCTCTAAGAACCACTTTTGGTATGCCTTCTTCACCTCCTAGACCTCCTGCCTCTCAACATGAGGCAGAGGCTGATGATGAGTTTTCTAGTGAGGATCTTATGAGATTTGAACAAGATGTGGTCTCTCAACGAATGATGCATAATCTTTTAGAGCGTAATGGCAATCAGTACTTTCAATATATGACTTCTAGAGGATACAAGCTTCCTCCCAGCTATGATGTTAGACAAATTGTCCAACAAAGAGTACCAACTGAATTGGAAATTCTTCAAGAAGAATTATGTCGAACAAATCAACACCTTACCCAAATGGCATTAGAAAGAGATCCTCCAAGGTCTCTTTTGTAGAATCAATTTGTGCTCTTCCTTTTGATAAAGATCTATACATGGTCCCATTTCCTAAGGATATTGAGGTTCCTAAATATGACAAGTATGATGGAAATGGTGACCCTCATGACCATGTGCATCATTTTTATGCTCTTAGTATGGAATTTCTTCATGAAGACACATATCTTCTATGCTTATTCCCTCGAGACTTAAGAGGCCAAGCTTTAGAATGGTTTGCAAAATTGACACCACCTCTTAAGAATTTTGATGAGTTGGCTCAGTGATTTACCCAGCAGTACTCTTACAACATCCAACAACCTGTCACTATGATAGATCTCGGTAATCTAAGACAACATCAAGGTGAGCCATTTGCAACTTACTTACAATGTTGGAGGTCATTGTATTCTCGATATCCTCGTCAGCTACCCGAAAGAGAAAAGATTGACATTTTCGTCAACACACTTGTGCTTGAGCTATTTTATGATCTAAGGAAGCAACTGTTCTCCTCCTTCCATGACATGGTTGAAAGTGCATATCGGATTGACAATGTAGCTATAAGAAAAGGGGATATTGTTATTAATAAAGATGCTAAAGGCAATGGTAAAGACAAGAACAAACCTTGGAATAAGAACAAGTATGTCGTTAATGATGGGATTGTTGACGCTCCTAAAGTTAAAGAGCCTAATTTCAATCTTTCCAATGCTATCTATGTAGCAAAAACAACAGGAAGCTACCAATTCTCACAGTGCTCCTAAACCTCAATATGCAGATAAGCCTAAGAAGTCATTTTGAAAGTGAGTCTATACCAAGTTGGTAGAACCTTACGATGTAATCCTCAAGACTTTGGTTGACAATGGATATCTTACACTTCCTGATAAACCTAGTAACTGGGATCCGATAAATAAGCCTGATTGGTGGAGAAAGGATCATTACTGCCATTATCACAGAAACAAGGGACATCCAACAGACAATTGTTTTAGGCTTAAGGATGATATTCAGGATCTTATTGAGAACGACACAATCTCCACTGATGGCTTAACTAAAAATTTTGATACACAGCTTTCAAAGATCCTCTACCTAAGCATGATAAGGGGCAAAGCTCTCAAGCACATAAGAAGAATCATGATGCTAAGATCAATTACACGTATCCTTCTAATACACCTATGATCAACATGGTAGAGCCTGTTGAGAGTGTTCTAATGATGAGGTCTCAAGATGATAATAAAGCCAATCATGGTAAGCAAAAGTTGGTCTTGCAAACACATGGTAGTTTCATCTTCCCGAAGTGAGACACTGAATGCTATTACTAGGGGGCAAGCCAAGATTGTCCTTAAAACTGCACAAAATCCCAAGCAAGCTTTTCCTTCCAAACAAGTGGCTTCTTCAGCCACCCCTAGCTATGATCTTGTCCAACATTTGCAAAAGACACCAACACAGATATCAATCCTTGAGTTGCTTCGGTTATCCCCTTCGCATAGAGAGATTCTTGATAAGGCTCTACATACAACATGTGTTTCCTAATGACATTGATCCAGATCAATTTTAGGCTATGGTCAACCACATTTCATCTCCACTATCTTTCTCCTTTTCTACAGAAGATGACATATCTATTGCTCACCCGCATAATCTAGCTTTACACATTGACGTTCTAGTCTACAACACCCGCATCCATCGAGTCCTAATTGACAACGGTGTAGGGTTAAATATTGTTTCTTTCAATGTCATACAATAGTTGGGTTTGTCAGAATTTTTTGTGGATTCTAAAAAGAAGATTACTATAAAAAGCTTATGATGAAGTGGAAAGATCTTCCATAGGTCTTGTCACATTGCCTGTCTGAGTGGGCCCTGTCATGAAAGATATTAGCTTCCAAGTATTGGACATCCCAATTGCATATAACATTCTTTTGGGTCATCCTTGGATCCATGACATGCAGGATTTTCCTTCCACTTATCATTAGTGTGTCAAATTTCCATACAATGGCACTGAAATTATGATTCTTGGAGACCATACTATTGCTATTAATGCTCTTGCTGCTACTGAAATTTTTTTTCCTCACAATGAACCTACTGATGATCCTAGTACATCTCTAGTTGCTACTGAGAAATCATTTAAGATGATGAGCCTTGGTATGGGTGAATATAAAACTGGATTCCTTTGCTTCTATACCTATTTCTCCTAGGTCATATGGGAAACCTTCCACTTCCTTCTATTGTGATCCTTGAAGCCGAAAGAGAAGAAAAAGTTATTCACAAGTGGATCTATAGAGAAGATGCCTGAAATACTCCCATGCTCAGTAATTTAGACACAGATAGAAATTAGTCCACCAATACACACTATGGCTCACATGGAAGATGATCTTCCCTCTACTTCACTTCTTTGGGGAGAAAAATGTATATCTACTGATGATATGGATGTTGATATGGTTCAATCTTGTAGTAACCATCCCGACGTGGTTGATGGGTCTTGTATGGGGTCTGATGAGTTTTTTCCTCGTATTGCCTTAGTGGACCACGCTGGTTCTTCTATGACAAGTCTAGATCTAGCTACTTTTGGAGCTTACCCTATAGGCTCAACCTCTCTTGTTACCAGAAGATGGACACCCCTCACATAAATTCTATTGAACCAGTCACTTCATTTCATCTTGCATCAACACCTGTTACTTCTTCCACCAGAGAACTAGCCACAAAAAAGATTTGAATCAGCAACCAAACATCACAGTCATCAAGTCAAGAAGAAAAGAGAAATGGTCAGATGGCGAAAAACCACATTGTGGTGGTATCCACACCTAAGAAAAGTAAAAATAAAAATCTGCTAAAAAATAATGATTCTCAAATAAAAGATGAGAAGTTGATTCTCTACAAAAAAATGGTGCACTACTTCAAGCATGATCTCATATCTATTATATTTCAGCCTATTCCTAAAGGCTGAGAACAAAGTTTGCTAATGCCTTGGTTGCTTTGACATCCATCTTACAAATGAAAAAGTATAAAATTTTTCTTCAAGTTCCTGGTGATGAATTACGCTATCATGCTTACAAATCTTACAATCCTACCATCTTTTCATATCTTCCACCTCATATTCCTCTTGCAAATGCCACCACGCCATTCCTTCCACCATCCCTTACACTTTGCCTTTGTCTCTGGTGACTTGTATAGGAAGGGTCTAGATAGAACTCTCCTTAAGTGTCTAGAAATAGAGGAGTTAGAAAAAGTTCTAGCTGCAATCCCCAATGGCATATGTGGATCACATTCTAATGATCCTCCGCTAGCTCAAACATTGCTTAGGGCTGGTTATTATTGGTCGAACTGGTTGAGACCTCCTATCATCATAGTTGCAACATTTGGGCCTGGGGCCTATCAGTTCTCTACATCAAAGGAAGCAGATTCTTGATGCCCATTTCTATCTGGGGCATTCTTTGTACATATTTTATTGATCTTGAAAAAATACCAAAAAAATTTCATATATGATGCTGAAAAAATCCTAAAAATCATAAAAGGTACTGAAAAAAATGAGCATCCTAGTGAAAACCTAGCAATAGGTGCTTTGATGTCTCACCAAAAAAATCAAAAAATTCAAAACATCAAAAAAGAAATTGAAAAAGTGCCTTGGTGACAACCAGGGAAACAGGCTCCTTGGTAGCAAAAATAAAAAAAAATTATAAAAAGTCCTGAAAAAATTGCAAAAAAATCTATCAAGTGGTGAAAACCTAGAAACAGGCACTTTTGCTTGAGACCCTCTACACCTATGTCTATCAGTGTTGCATGGCGCTCCTTCACTTGACTTCTCGCTTTGCCTCTCTTAGCCTGGAATTGACTCTTATCTTAGTCTAGGGGGCATCTGTTATTTTCAGCTTATCTTGGGTCTCTTTATGCGTCTGGGTTTCTTAGGCACCTTGTAAATGGTGTTTTTCAACACCACCCCAATTGTGTTTTTCAACACTACCCTAGCGTCGAGTGTTTTCTCAACACTTATCAGATATCCTTCCTGCCGTCTTGGATGATGCAATATTTCTCACTGGTAGATGTGATACTCAAAGTTTGACGCTATGACCTACACACACATGCACTTGACTCACTGAGATTTGTTTGACTTTATTTCTTTGCGTACTGTCTATGATGATTTCTTTGCTAAGTGGTCCTCTCCCTGAGAAGTTTTCGATGATGCATAGCTAGAAGACTGAGGGTATGAGAACATGTTTTATTTCTTTATCTGCTTGTGGGTATATTTTGTTGGGTCTTCATTGTCATGAGCATTTATGCTGGTCTTACTTGACACTATGGACCTACAAGGTATTATCCTTGACCTGTTTTGCAAGTGCATGCTTATAGTCATCTTCACTTTCTTGTGTCTCGATGCGAGCATAATCTTGCTATATCAAACTTAGGTAATTCTCACTACACTAGTCATCTTGACCTGCATGTCTTTGATGCTTAGGTGGGATTCCCAAATTTCTATCTGATAGAGATCATATTCAGATCCACATAGTTATGCTAGTGTGTATTGTATGATCTTGTGACGCTAACAATAACAATCAATGATGAATATTAGATGTCTATTGGCTTTGTGACCTTGCAAAGTAAACCACTTTTTCATGTAGCTTGCATTCTTAAGTTCATGTTAGTTAGTTTTTCATCTTGCATATGGAGAGAGCTCTCCTTTATCTTTCGTGGACTTGTTAATCAACTACACTCACCTTTTGCTTCTTCCTGATCATGTCTTTCACTTCTTGTCTTTCATATCACATCATTTTCCTTTCATTTCAGGATCCAAACCAAAATTTGAGTTCACCATGATCACCCAAATCATCTTTTTTCCTTCTTCCATGCAATTGGCTAACCTTTTGAGGCTTGATCCTTCGATCTTCATTGGGGCATTCTTCACCTCTTCATCCCCATCTCTTTCCAAACTTCTAGTCTTTCATTCACTTTCAAATCCCAAGTTCAAATCCCCCTCCGTGGTGTTTATGGGTTGAGGGACCGATAGGTTCATGTCCCGTGTCCCATGTGTGGGGCATATGTTCACTGCTTGATAGTTATTCTGTCCTCTTTTCTTTGATTATGATTTCTAGTGATTTGATTCATGTTGCTCTTGCTTCTGCAATCCCTCTACCTGATTTTTCTTTTGATCCCGAGGGGTCAGACACTTCATATCTTATTGGTTATCTCTTTCCTAAGTGTTTAGTACTATTGCTACCAGGCTGACCATGCAAGATTTGCTATCTTTTCTGCACTTCATGACTTTGGAGTCAGAACGTTATTGCTTACCTTCTTGGCTATTTTATTATTTGACTGTATGTGATCCCAAATCGATCTCACATCTGTCAAAATCGCTATCTCTTGCCTACTTGGCTATCTCTTGCTGATCTATTCTTTGACTACATGTGTTCCCAGATCGATCACACATTAGTCAAAGAGGGGCAAATGTATACACCCAAAAATGGTCACCTAGACTATTAGCCCCTTTTGCTAAATTATAAATTGCTTATTCTTGATCAAATCCTAGTTCTATCATTTATTTGATTATTTTCTATGGGCTAACCATCTTATCCTAAGTCTTTATTTATTAAAAGGAATATTTCCTCCCTTTTTTATTTAAATAAAAAATCTCCACTTTTCTTCTTATCCTAAGTTGCACAAATAAAGCATTTAATTCTTATTTATAAAGAAAAATAAAATAAAAAATAAAAGAAAAGCACTTTTTGTCTCACATGGACATAAAGTAAATGCTCAACATAAAGTAAATACTTCTAATTTTCCTATTGGAGGATATTTGTGCACAAGGATCAAGCTTCCTTTTTTCTCCACCGTTGATTAAATCTTTTTCCTCTTAATCTCCATGGTCCATTGATTTTTCACCTCCTATAAAAGAAGAGCTCTCTTCCTCATTTGCACACACAAATTTTTATGCTATTGTTATGCTACAAGTTTTCTAGGTCATCTTGGAGCTTTTGGAGATATTCTTGCATCTAGGGTTTGAAGATTTGGAGCATTGTTGGCATTCATCTTGGATCTTCATCAACACTCTATCTTCTTATCTTCATTTTTGCATCATCATGGCTTTCTTGCTTCATAGTTAGATTTCATTTTCATGCATAGTATTTGCATTTTCATAGCTTCATTCTTAGCTTAGATTTCCTTTTATGCAATAGATTAACTTGCATTGTCATATAGATTTACTTTGCATTGCATACATTTGGCTTCATTGGAGATATTGGCATTCTTTCCCTTGTCTTCCTTGAATCTCCCATTGCATGGTTTACTAGCAAGGTTATAGGCTTAATAGCTCTAGCTGAGAGCATTCTTAAAAACCCTTGCACTCCATGCCTAGGGAGCTATGGATCGATTTGTGAGGACTCATTCTTGAGTTTTCATGCATGTAAGGATTCATAGAAGTGTGACAACATTTTAGCACACATTAATTAGGTAGAATTATCTTTAGTTTTGACAGATATTGAATCCTTCTATTCCAATATTTCCTCACTTGTTGCTAAGCTATGTAATGTTGCCGAGTTCACTAAGGAAGTCAAGGATAAATTGAATAAGATTGATGAGGATCTGAAGGACAGTGTATAGAAGTTGCAACTTGAACCTAGTTCAAGCTCAGCACATCATATGAAAATCACATTCCTATCAAATAGGCAGTCGGAAATATTAAAAGAAGATACAAAGATCTAGTCAACACTGCTAGATATTCAGAACATGATCCTTCCCATCATGGACATAATGCAAAAGCACATTGTTCACTCAAAAGCATTACTCCACGACAATCAATTTTCCATTGCAAATCACATGATTGAACTCTCTGCAGAAGTCCAAATTGCACTCCAAACATGCAAGATTCTGCAAGAGAATTGTGACAGAACTCTGGCACTAATCATAAAGGTACATTCTGATTTTCTTTCACATTTTGGATTCTCCCTGTAAAATACTTGTATATACACCTTTGGCATTATTGTCAAAAAGGGGGAGAATATGTATAGGAGAAAGTGTATAAGATTAAGGTGTGTAATACGAAAGGGGGAGAAAGTACTCTATATAAGGGAGTCATGAAATGTATAAACAATAGTTTGACAAAGATAAATTTTGAAAAATAAAAAAAAAGATTCAGCATGATTCTTGTATATAAGTTTTGGCAATAAGTGTTTTTGTCACTAATGCCAAAGGGGGAGATTGTTGGCATTAAGCATGATTTTCATTAGTGACAACACTTATTCTGAATAGTACATACTGAGCAGAATAGAGCTTACTGAGCAAAACAGAGCTTACCAAGTAGAGCAGAGCTTACCGAGCAGAATAGAGCTTACTGAGCAGAATAGTGCATACTGAACTTGCAAAGTTTCCTAGTGTTTACCGAGTGCTACATAGTTAAACAGGAAATTTAGTTTCTACCGAGTAACACTTTATCTACCGAGTCTCCAGTATTTACCGAGTTTGAAACTATGACCGAGTGGTTAGTATGGACCGAGCTTCCACTTCTACCGAGTGCATGACGATGCCGAGTAACGTAGTGGACGCCAAGTATCAGAAAGTCACCGAGTTAGTTTGCAATAACCGTGTAACTATATTTGGGCTAACTCAGTAATATTTGTGTTTACTTGTTTAAGAGCCAACTTTGTAATTGTTTTGGAATTGACTTAGATTGAAATATAAACAATGTTTTATGTCATATCTGAAAAGGAAGATATAGAGAAGTATAAAAAAAAAGAGAGAGAAAGGCAGAGATAAGTGAATTATAAAGGGCTACAGTAGTATAAGAAGTAGCAAAGATCTATCCATCATAGAAGGTGATCAGTACATCAGAGAATCTCAATCAGCATGTTCAGTTGCAAGTAAGAGATCTACTATTTCATCCTAACAGGTGAATCAACTTGAAATCCTTTAACCGAGTAGACTTAACAGTCTTTGTAAAAATCTCTTAACCGACTGCATACTTTATTGTATGTTTGTAAAACCTCTAACAAGGTTGACCTAGCAGTCCTTATTGCTCCTAATGGGGCAGATCATCAGAAGTGATCATTGTAAGCCTTAACCAACAAACTTTATACTGTAGTATTGAAGTTTTGTGGGTATCATCCCCACCCTAGTTTTACTTGCTACTTGGAAGGTTTCTGGGTCACCAAATCTCTGTGTTCTAAGTGTTATGAATGTTTTATTCTTTCTTTTACTCATACATGCAGTTAGATTATCAATCTAATATTATTAAGATCTGAATCTGTTAAAAATTTTGAAGTTACTGATTCACCCCTCCCCTCTCAGTAACCTAGATAGTCTTGAATATTTCCAACAACACACACACACACACACACACACACACACACACACACACACATATATATATATGTACATATATATATATATATATATATATATATATATATATATATATATATATATATAATATATATATATATATATATATGTACATATATATATATATATAGATATATATGTACATATATATATATATATATATATATATAGATATATATGTACATATATATATATATATATATATGTACATATATATATATATATATATATATATATATAGATATATATATATATGTACATATATGTACATATATATATATGTACATCTATATATAGATGTACATATATATATGTACATATATGTACATATATATATATGTACATCTATATATAGATGTACATATATATATATGTACATCTATATATAGATGTACATATATATATGTACATATATGCACATATATATATATATATACATATATGTACATATATATATATATATACATATATGTATATATATGTATATATATATATATATATATATATTATATACACACACACACACACCAATATATATATATATATATATACACACACACATATATATATATATACACATACATATATATAGATATATACACATACATATATATAGATATATGTATACATGTATACATATGTATATATGTATACATATATACATATATATATGTATACATATATATATATATATATATATATATATATGTATATATGTATACATATATATATATATATATATATATGTATATATGTATACATATATATATATATATATATATATATATATGTATACATATATACATATACATATATATATATATATATATATATATATATATATATATATATATATATATATATATATATATATATATATATATATATATATATATATATTAGGTATCATATGTTTATTAGGTATCTGATAATATCAAATACTCGATAACTATCAAGTACTTGACAATTTGAGATACACATTACCTCCAACAACACCATAGGTTTGGTTTGGGATTTGCATTGGGTTTTGGTTTTGGGATGCCAAACCTACATGGTCAACCCCAAAAACTTGTTTTGCCTTGTTCGTTTGATTTCTAGACTTTGACCATGTAAATGCAGACTTTTTTCTCTTGAATTTGATGAAATGAAAAGTGTTTCTTAAGGATATTATCAGCTTTCCATCAATATAATTGCTGTAAAATTTTGAGTTCAGTAAGTAATTATTGCTTATATTTTAATTGAGTTACCTCTAAAGTCCTAATTGACAGACTGATTGAAAAAATACTATAACTTTCAAATGGTATAACTTTTCTGAAATCTAAGACATGATTAACATTCTATACGTCACCTACTACAAGAGGTTTTTTTTCTCAATTTTGTAAAGTTTAGAACTAGTTAATGTGGTCAGACATGAGAGTTTTTAATTCTAAAAAAGTTGTAGCTGAAAATTCATGTAATTAATTATTTACTTGGAAACAAATTAAAAAAAAAAGTGTCACATCTAGGCATGCGTCTACTTATTATATCTAGAATCTTGTGAAAAAATATTATCATTTGATTATGATTAAGGTGGTCAAACATACACCTACTTCTTATCTTTTTCCTAAAATTATCATACTAATCCATTGAAATCTATAATTTTCACCAATTATATTCAATTTTATTTTTTTCAGAAAAGGGCTAGTAGTTTTGAAACTACATTCAATTTCCTCTAGATTCTCTTCTTACAAATTTTTGACATAAGGTTGATAACTTGTTCAACTTTTTGGGTCAAGTTGACCAACCCTAATTTGTTGATTTTTCTTTGCCACTTAAGGCCATAGCTTGGTATACCATGATCTTGCACATACTCAATAAATGTCGATCTTCTTTCTTTCTTGTGAATTCCTCTACTTGTCCACCATGGAAGAGATAAACTTTCATCAAAGAGAGAAGATTTCCTTTGAATGGATCTTGAATGGAAGAAAACTTGAATTGGAAGCCTTGTCTTCAAATCTTGAATCCAAAAGAGCACTTGAAATCACTGATAATTGCTTGAACATAGACTTTATTTAATGAAGATGATATTGCATATAGATATTTTGGATGTTAAATGGATGTGTAAAGGATTTTCAAATTATGGATTGTATATCTCAAAATGAGAAGCTTTAATGTCATTTTATATAAAGAGTGGGAAAAGAAATATCCCCTAATTGGGCCCGAAGCCCATTGAAAAACAACCTCAAAGGACTAGCAATAGCTAGGATGGTCTAGTCCAAGAATAGTCCCAATTTGGGCTAACCCCAAAGAGGCATTTTTAAATATGGCCTTCAGGATGTGGTAAATGTGAAAAGATTCAAGGAGAGGGGAAAAATAGGAGTGATAAATCAAGCATAAGAACATCCAGATCTAGGAAATCACTAAAATGGAGCCCAATGGGCCATTGAGATTCCAAGTGAATGGGTGCTAACTTTATAGGATGGTACACTTAGAAATATTTTTCATTTTAGTTGTTCTTTAGGAGTTAACCCTAGTAGCCTGATGCAGGACATGTAAGGAGGATCCAATTAAGGATAGTCCTCACAAGTAGCCTAAGGCCACAATGCAAAATTACACAAGACAATGTTTTCAACTGAATTTTCATTAACATGCCTGACTATAAGGCCTTCCAGGTTAGGGCTAAATACAATCCAAAGCATTTATGCAATCTCTCAGCTAGTCCAGCTCTGAAACAAATTAGCAACTTATGAAAATCCTAAGGCAGATCTAAACTTGAGCTCGCGAGCCTCCAATCAATCTCCTTGTCTCCAAGCATGCAAACCACTAGCTCTGCTATTACAAACTATCAAATAACAACCTGATCTTCAAGATCTCATAGGATCTAGATCTAATCACTATCAATTTGATCTCTCATTCTCTCTCCTAAACAACTTCCCCAAACACTCCTTAAATACTAATCTTTAGCCACAAGTCAGCTAGATGACATAATTAAATCCTAAGACAAACTGACTCCTATTACAAACAAACATTAAATGCAACAATAGTCAGCTCTCAAATAGCTTTACAAAAATTTAATTCTCCATGTCGTCCTCTAGATCTACACAGGAGAATACAACAAAAGATACCAATAATAAATGCATTAAGCCAGCCAACCAAAGCCTCAAGAACTCCACTTGGTAAACCTAAACTATCGAGCACTAGAGAAACAAATGAGCATCAGTGAAACAATCGATCATGCTAAGAAACACCAAGCAACACATGCATTGCCGAGTACCAGTTCCATTGAGCATAAGAAGTTTCACTGAGTTCCTTCAGCGATTGAGCTTCCTTCAATAACCAAGACCATCAGTTAAATCTACAACCAAGTACCAAAAAACCAAAATAACACACCTCCATGTAGATTCACTGAGTACCCTAGAATGCCCCTGCATCATAACCAAAACATGGGGAAACATACTTAGACTAGAAAAGGAGGCCCCTTTGAAATATTTCAAATTAGAAAGATAATAGAAAGGTTTGGATTTGTGGAGGTAGAGGGACCTCACACTTAACCCTAGTGGTAGACATTGATTAGGACAAAGATAAAAAATTTCAAAGGGAAATTTTAACTTAGCCTCATGAAAAAGCGATTCAACATAGAAATAAATTGGGAATAGAAATTCATAAACCTACCTGTTGGATCAATTTATGGAAAGTTTAGTATTGGGATGGGAGGGGTGAATGGGTAATCCAATTTTTTTAATCTATATTTCTAACCATTCACCAAATTGATAACTTTTCATATAATAACATAAAACCATATAAAATAATATCATGAAACACAACTCATAACACCATGATTTTTTATATTAAAGAAATCCTTGTTAGATGAAAAAACTCTACTGGAGATGGCACCCACAACACATCATTACTATAGTAAATTTTTTTGCTCGGTTAGAGCTACAAATTTTAGCTATTTTTAATAGCTTACCTGGTTAAGAGTATTTACCCTATTAAGAGTATAAAGACTTATTCAGTCTACCTTGCTAAAGGATTTTACAACTCTAATCTAAGAGATGTACCATGTTAAAGGATTTACAATTTAAAAATATTAGGTCCTACTCAGTTAAGAGATTTTACAATTGTGTTTACACGCTTAATTAGTACATAAACTCTTATGTAATGCTTACATCAACATATGCTTATTAGACTCAATATACCTAATATCAATTTACCTCATACTATACTTCACTCAAAATTTCACTTTAGTACTCAGTAACTTCAACTTTGTATCACATTCACAATTATGTTCTTACTTCTTTGTTATTTAGTGGATTCTATGCTCATCACCTTCATACTTATCTCTGAATGATCATCACCCTTCTCTCTGCAATTTTTGCTTCACATCATACACACACACACACACATCTTTAAATACCGATCCATTTTATACTCAATCTAGAAATAGTGGAAATATTCTATAATCAACTCCTTAAGAGGTGCTATCATTGGTTACATATTCAATGTATATATTAAATTTAATTCTCATTGGTGGATCTCACCTTGTAATCATGCAAAATTATCATATTTAAATCTCCAATGTTGTACCAAACAATGTCCTTGAGATTTGTAAAATGTATTTTCCTCGGTGTCCATATTTAATGTATATGTAGATTCTTCTTATGTCAGCCTATGTTTCACAGTAATACATTTTCCTTATACTCAGAAAAATGTATGTTCTCTCAGCTCAGTAACCATTGAGACTCTTGGTAAGTGCTTGGTGCTCGGTCTCCCTTTCCTTTCTTGGTCTTTGTTCCTTATTCCTTTAACCATCTTTTCCTTACTTCCCTTTACTGACTAGCTTATTTACTTTACCAACTTGACTATCCTTCTTTACCAAATGACTTTGAGAATCATTATGACTTTATCAAAACTAATGACGATAAAATAACTCTATATGAGTATCAATCTCCCCATTACAAATTTTTTCTGCTTGGTGTCTGATGAACTACAACTAATTGAATAAATAAATGACAACTAGCTTTGACAGTACTTATCATGTAAGTTACAAACATCTAAACATTTGTAAAAAGGAGAGAAAATATGAAGAATTGAGATATCTACATGGAGAAAGATGGATATGACAGATGAGAATAAGGAATACTTTGGGTAACTTTTTGATGAGTCTATGATTTCATATTGTTGACTTGATTATTTTGCATTAATCTATTATGAAGAAGGAAGTAAAATTGTACAAGACAATGTGGTCAGTAAATGAAGACTTTAGTATACACCAAGCCAGTGTAGTGTATATCGAGCAATAGTAATAACCGAGCTTGTATTCGCTAACGCATTTTGTTTTTAACTAAGTATGGATGAAAGTATTAAATTCTTATCTTAGCCAACTGAAAATGATGAGATATAAATTTTTATGATTTTGAAATTGATGATAAAGTTTATTATGAGAAGATCTAAACGATGGAATTGAAACGCGTTATTGACACAACTGTCGAGGAAGGTTTAAGAGGAAAACTCAACGAAGGAGAATAAGAGGCAAAATCTGATGGTTGATATGAAAATGGTTTATCTTTCTATATAATAGATATGATTTTCTTTATTGAAACATGTGAGAACAAAGAAGATTGTAGAGATTTGGCATGAATATAGTTTCATGCATGCTTGATCAGACTGGTTGAAGGAGAACCAAATTGTAGAATAGTACCGAGCGTCAGAGAGCTATTACCGAGTGAAAGTAAGTTAAGGAAGTGAATTGAAATATTGATCAAAGGATTTGTATGGGCTTAGAATAGATCTAAACATCTACAAATTGAGTTTTATTGTAATCAGATCAACTACTATTTCAGTTTAACCATTGATACAAAAAATCTCCTAACCGAGTGGACTTAATCATATTATGTTATGCCCCTATGTCATTCAAGGAATGTACATTGTTATCTTGTTGACCCCATAGTAAATGTTGGTTGAAAGTTAACTATTAGTCTTAAATCCTCTAACAAGGTCACACCTAAAAGTGTGTTTGTAACCTTTAACAGGGTTGGCTCTTCACCGAGCTCACTTCAGAAGTGTGAAAATTAGTTTGGGTTACCGGTCCCAGGTGGTTTTTCCCTTAGTAGGGTTTCCACGTTAAATCATTATGTTATGTGTTTATGTGATGATTGTTTTATTGTCATAATTTACATACTACATATTTTATTTGATCAGTAATCACAGTAAGTTAATTAATTGGTAATCGGTAAAAGGCACAGATAGTTTAATAGTTTATGTTACTAAGTTGCAGAATTTGTTGAAATTGTTTTGAGTGTTACATCTTTGTATTTGGGACTGTAGGATAACTGATCTAACTAATTCACCCCCCTCTCAGTTATTCTAATAATTGGTATCAAAGCACATTGGTTTCTTGGAACAGAGTTTTAAGGACTTCAGCAGAAAGATTAGAAGATGTATAAGAGGGAAGTGCCAAAGCTGAATAAGGACAATTTTACTATATGGAAAAGCCACATGAGACTTCACATATCTAGAATTGGTGATTCTTCTATAACTTTATTGGACAATGGCTACATACAACCATCGATTGGACCTTTAACTCTTGATTAGTTGAGAGATCGACATGAGCCCAACATTACTATGATAGAGATTGATGCTGCTCTATTTGATGTTGAATTTGAGGATGTCAAGACTTGCACTACTGCAAAGTAAATGTGGGATGAACTTGCTCTAGTCTATGGTGGTGATGAAAATGTAAAGAGAGCCAGAGCTGAAAGATTAAGAGGCAGGTTTGATGATATGAATATCAAGGAAGGAGAAAACATAGTACAATACTCAAACCAAATCGAAGAGGTAGTTAATGCTATCCGAGGAGCTAGTGGTGTCATTGATGAAGATACAATGGTAAGTAAGATTCTAAGAAATTTGTTTCCTTCTTATGCAATCAAAATATCTGCTATACATCAAATGAGGTCTGCACCTAGCAACACTCTTACTCTTGATAGTCTGATTGGTAAGCTAACAACCTTTGAGTTGAACAATTTTGATAATAGTGTTGTACCATCTATTGAGTATGCTTTTATGTCTTCTCTGAAGATCGGTAAATATAGCAATAGACATAATATAAGGAATGAAAGTGATGGTAATATTGATGATGAGCTTGATGAACTTGAAGCTCTTATGGCCCAGAGATTTCCTAAAGGTAAAGGTAGATATAAGGGAAAATTACCTTTAGCTTGTTTTAATTGTAAAGAAGTTGGTCATATTGCTGCTAGATGCCCAAATGTGAAAGAGGAAGATAAAGACAAAGACCGATTAGGTGATGGAAGCTATGGAAGAAGAAACAACAGAGGTTATTGACACTACAATAGAAATAAATGAGATCATAAAGATAAGGGGAAAAAGGCATGTTATTTGGTTGAATATGAGGACACCGACACTGACACTGATGATGTTGAGGTAGTGTTTGTTGCAATGAAAGATGATTTTGAAGAGGAGGAAAGGTATGTAGAAACAACACTCATTTCTAAAGTTAGTAAAAATGATACTTGGATCATTGATAGTGGCTCTACACATCACATGACTGGTGATGAAGATAAGTTTGATCATCTTGAGCATTATAATGGAGGATCAGTAAAAATGGGTAATGATACACCTTGCATGGTTAAAGGAAAAGGATCTTTATTAATAAATGATAAAATCAGATGTGATAATTCTTATTGGGTAAAATTACTAAATTACAATTTTCTAAGTGTATCAAAACTTAACAACTCAGGTCACCGAGTGGCATTTCAAAGCAAGAAGGTGAGAATATATGGTGAAAGTGAAAAGTTTGTCAGAACAAGAGGAAAATCAAAAGGTAACTTATTTTATCTTGACAATGATAAGACTTCTTGATTACTAGTGAAAAATGAAGATGCATGGTTATGGCATAAAAGGTTATGTCATGTAAATTTTGATAACATGATTAAGATCAGTAGAAAAAGAAAAGTTAGAGGACTACCTAGACTAACTAAACCTAATCATGTTATGTGTCATGAATGTCAAAAAGGGAAGATGACAAAATCTAGTTTTAAAAGTAAAGACTATTCAACAAAAATAATATTGGAGTTAGTTCACACCGACCTATGTGGTCCCATGAGAACACAAAGATACTATGGAGATAGATATTTTATTCTGTTTTTTGATTATTATAATAGATTGATGACTGTCATGTTTTTAAAAGAGAAATCTGAGGCATTTAAAATGTTTAAATGGTACAAGGAAAAAGTAGAAAATGAAACCAGAAAAGAACTAAAATACTTGAGGTCTGATAGAGGTGGTGAGTTTATTTATGATGAATTCACTAACTATTGTAATGAGCATGGCATCAAAAGATAGCTTTCTGCACCTAGAACATCACAACAGAATGGGATTGCTGAAAGGAGAAATAGATCTATTGTTGATTGTGCAAGAACACTGATGATAGAGAAAAATGTTGCACATATGTATTGGAGAGAACTAGTTAGCATAGTTTTATATGTCTTGAAATGAGTTCAATTAAAGAAAGACACAAACAAGACACCCTACGAGTTATGGTTTTGATACACACCTAGTGTAAGTTACTTCAAAAATTTTGGTAGAAAATGTTTTATTCTGAAAGATGATAGGAATGGGAACTTTGACTCTAAATAGGATGAGGGAATATTTCTTGGATATTCTACTAAAAGTAAAGCTTACAAGTGTTTGAGTAAGGTTACTAATAAGATGATTGAAAGTGCTAATGTCAGATTTGATGAATTTGCTGATAAAAATGATGAAGAAAGAAATAAGGAGCCAGAAGACTATGGTAGATTTTATTATGTTAAACATCTAGAGTACCTACCAAAGCCACAAGATAAGTCAATTGAGCAACAAGAGAATAACACTGAGGAACAACAAATGGAAACCGAGGATTAGGAAGAAGCTTCTGAGCAAGGAAATGAACCTGAATAGAATGAAGAACAAAGAAGAGATCAATTGCTAGCAAGATTTGTCAGAAGACATCATCCTAAGAATCAAATCATTGGAGATAGGCAAGCAGGAATGATGACAAGAAGTTAAGACAAAATGTATGCTTAGTTTGTGAGTTTGAATCAAAGAATGTTAAGGTTTCACTTGAGAATGATGAATGGATCAATGTTATGAATGAAGAGATTGAACAAATTGAGAAAAATAAGACATGGACTTTAGTACCTAGACCAAAAGATAAAAATGTTAATGGTACTAAATGGATTTTTAGAAATAAGTTGAATGAAAATGGAGAGGTTACAAGGAATAAAGCTAGACTTGTTTGCAAGGGATATGCACAAGAAGAAGGTATTGATTATGGTGAAACTTTTTCACTTGTTGCTAGACTAGAAGGAGTCCGCATGTTACTTGCATATGCTATGCATAAGAAATTTAATGTCTATCAGATGGATGCTAAGTCAACTTTTCTGAATGGAATACTAGAAGAGGAGGTCTGCATAGAACAACCAGAAGGATTTGTTGATCTGAATCAGAAAGACATGGTATGTAGACTGTACAAATCTTTATATGGATTAAAGAAAGAACCAAGAGCATGGTATGAAATGTTACATACTTATATTTTAAGTATTGGTTTTGTAAGAACTAGTGAAAAAAACAATTTGTACATGAAAGGAGGATCTGTGTTGGATATTGCTAATGCATGGGTGGTGATTGAGACATTTAATATGTTTAGTCACTATGTTACTAAATGGGCACTCATACTATTGTCATTTGTGTTTTGTCACTGATGTCAACATATGCTTCTATGAAGAAAATAGACTGGTAATCATAGTGTATGGATACTGTATAAATGTTTCAGATGCTACGAAGTTAGATGAGAGGTCAGGTGGATGTTGTGATCTTATATCCAAGATCACATCATTAGATGTTTTATATTGAGAGAGTTACAACAATTTTGGCAAAGACTGGTCATTGGACTATGACAGTGAGAATTGACAGAGTTAGTCTCTGGATTTTCGGTATATCTTTCAGAGGATTTGGATTCAAGGTATGCAAACTTAAAGGATGATGGAAAAGGTACCGAAGGATGTTCATTGGTCAGTAAAAGGTATGGAATGATTGGTGATATCATTTGTGGTGTGTGCTCTGGTGATGGTTTATTTTGAAGCCGACTTAGGGAATGAAGCATGTGTTTTGTTTGGAAAACATAAATTAAGGATGTCGGTCCTTAATTGTTGTAATGTAATCATTGTAGACTTGTTTTAGATATCATGTGTATCTTAGCAAGGGTTTATGTAATTATTTGTAATTAGCAAAGCCTCATGGGTCGACCTGATAATGATAAATTGTAATAAGGTATAAATAAAAGGTCTTTTCCTTGGAAAAGATATGGATGGATGTTGATGAAATAAAGAAGTTGGAAAAGTTGCAAAATTGTGTCTTCTATATGTAGATTAGAGGTTTACTAGTGGACTTCATTGGAACTTATCAAGAAAAGATAGTTGCTGGCAAAATAGTTCAAAAATATTGTGTATTTCTTTATATACACTTGTTGCGAACTAGTGAGTTCTGAAGGTGGATTTAACCTTCTTTGGGTAGTGAGCCCTCTCTTTTGTTATTGACTCCTAACATGGTCTATCCTCTAACAAGGAGTATGCACTATAATGTTTCAATAATCTCCTAATAGGGCTATATCTTCTAACAAGGATAACTATACTCTTAGTACATCATTTGTGGGTGCTAATTCCCACTAGGTTTTTTACCTTTAACAGGGTTTCCCCGAGACCAAAAGATTGTGTTTTTGTGTTAGCATTTATTGTGTTCATTGGATCTGATATTGTGGAGCTTAAATTTTAAAGTTTAATATTTTATTATTCAACTGATTCACCCCCCCTCTTAGTTGTATTATGGAATGTTACTCCTAACAATTGGTATCAGAGATTTTGGTCCTCATAGAGAAAGCTTAACAACTTGAGGTGATCTTGGAGATGGCATTATATAGGAAGGATAGTACTAAATTTGATCCTGAAAACTTTGACAGTTGGAAAAACAAGATGCGAACACATTTTCTATGCTTGGTCATAGATTACTGGATGATAGTAAAGAAGAAGGAATTTCTGATGATGATGATTTAGATTATGAAGAGATTAGATTTTTTGCTATTAAAGATGATCTAGTACATGAAGAAAAAGCCTTAGTATCTCATGTTGATAAGAAAAATGAATGCATAATTGACAGTGGATGCTCTAATCATATGACTGGTGATAAGAACAAGTTTGTTAAACTAGTGAATTATGATGGAGGTGTTGTGAGGTTTGGGGACAATCTCCCTAAATCCATCATAGGAGTAGGATCCATTACTCTGGATGGAATGGCTAATACAGACAATGTAATACTTGTTGAAGGACTGAAACATAATTTGTTGATTGTTGGACAGTTAATGGATAAAGATTTTCAATTGAGCTTTGTTAATGGTAAATGTTTTATCAAAAAAAAGGAAGGAAAATTGATTGCTACCGGTTCAAAATCTAGAGGTAATGTATTTGAATTGAACACATCTAGAGCCTCTTGTTTTGTTGTGAAGGTATATGATAGTTGGCTATGGCATAGGAGATTTTGTCATGTTAATTTTGATAACATTGTGAAGGCAAGTATGGCTAATGCAGTTGTTGGAAATATTCAGGAGTTAACCGAGTTACTGAGAGGGGAGGGGTGAATCAGTAACTCCAAATTTTCTTATAATTTTAACATGTAATTTACTTTCTAACCTTTGCATACAGAAAGCATGAAACTTACAAACATTCACAATAATGACACATAGATTTGGTTACCCAGAAACCTTCCAAAAGAAAGTAAAACTGGGGTGGGGATGAAACCCACAAAGCTTTAATACTGCAGAATAAAGTTGGCCGGTTAAGGCTTACAATTTGATCACTTTTGATGATCTGCCCTGTTAGGAGCAATAAGGATTGCTAAATCCACCTTGTTAAAGGATTTACAAACATACAATGAAGTATGCACTCGGTAAAGAGATTATTACAAAGACTGTTAAGTCTACCCGGTTAAAGGATTTAGTACTGATTCACCTGTTAGAATGAAACAGTAGATCTCTGCTTTGCAACTGGATTGCTGATTGAGATTCGCTGATGTACTGATCACCTTCTGTGATGAATTTGTCTTTGTTGTACCTTATACTTCTGAAGCCTTCTGTAATTCGCTTATCTCTGTCTTTCTTTTTCTTTCACATATATTCTACTTCATACATTTCATTACATCTTTTTTTTTTTTTTTTTTTAACATTGTTTATATAAAAGTCTCAAACAATTGATTACAATTACAATTACATAGTCAGCTTGACAAATAAACATAAGTGCTACTAAGTCAGCCCAAGTATGGTTACTCGGTTCCTTCAAACTGACTCGGTGACTTTCTGATACTCGGCGTCCACTGCATTACTCAGCATCATCATGCACTCGGTAGAAGTGAAGGCACGGTTCATACTGATCACTCGGTAGGTTTTGAACTTGGTAAGTACTGGTGACTCGGTAGACATGATGTTACTCGGTTTACATTGTTGTGATCGGTTTGTACTAACTTGCTCGGTTTCCACTGTCTGCTCGGTTTGCACTGTCTGCTCGGTTTGCACTATCTGCTCGGTTTGCACTGTCTGCTCGGTTTGTACTGTCTGCTCGGTTTGCACGGTCTGCTCGGTTTGCACTGTCTACTCGGTTTGTATCCAGAATGCAAATAAGTGTTGTCACTAGTGGCAATTCTACTTAATGCCAACAATCTCCCCCTTTGGCATTAGTGACAAAAACACTTATTGGCCAAAATTTATATACACGAATCATGCTGATTTTATTTTGACTTTTCAAAATTTGTCTTTGTCTCCCCCTTTCAATGTGCTAACTGTTTCTTATACAAATCTATACAGTATACATATCTCTCCTTCTATACATATCTCCCCCTTTTTGATGATAATGCCAAAGGTGCATATACAAGTTATAGAGAGAATCCAAAATTTGATAAGAAATCAGAATGTACCTTCATTATTAGTGCCAGGGTTCTGTCCCAACTTTCTTGCAGGATCTTACATGTTTGTATAGCAATTTGGAATTCTGCAGAGAGTTCAATCATGTGATCTGCTATAGAGAACTGATTGTCATGAATCAATGTTTTGGAATGTTCAATGTACTTATACATTGTATTCATGATGGGAAGGATCATGTGTTGGATGTCTAGCAGTGTGGACCGGATCCTTGAGCCTTCTTTCAGTAGATCAGACTGCATATTAGATAGGTGTGAAATTTTCATGTGATGAGTAGAGCTTGAACTTGGTTCAAGTTGCAGCTTCTGTATGCTAATCTTCATATCCTCATCCATTTTATTCATTTTATCTTTGACATCCTTTGTGAACTCGGCAATATTGCATAGTCTGGCCAAAAGAGAGGTAGCATTCGAATAGATAGATTCTATGTTAGACAAAACTGAAGACAATTCTAGTTGGTTAATAGCTATGTGCTGAGCAATGTGCTCAAGCACTTTATTGTTGAATCTCTTCTCGGCTCTTTCAACTAACTTTTCTGTCCCGGATGAGTCCTCATTGTATTTTTCAACTGCTTCTGCTAATTGTAACAAAACATGCTGGGAGGAGTCTACTTTAATGCCTAATGCATCAGACAAAATGTCCTTATCATCCTTGATGATTTGATACTCCTTGTCTCTCTCCTCTTTAAGCTTCTTTTGTTTTGCTTTCCTTTGGAGGATCTCACCTATATTCTGCATTTGTTCCGCTGAGAGATTTGCAAAATCTAATGTAGGAATTTCTATCTCTTCATCTAGGTCTATATCCTCAACTACATTTTTACCCAAAAATTTTATACTCGGTAGAGCCTTAGGCTTATCTGTACTTAATGCTTTGGTAGTAGTGATAGTAGATAAATTAAGGCTGGCTATTGATACTGGTATACTTTCTACTGGAGAACTTAAAATATTTACACTTGAGGATTTAAAAGCTGGAAAACTTACTGCTGGAAAACTTGATGGTGCAGGAGACTGCAGCTCGGTAGAAGAAATGGTAGCTACCTCTGATGTTGCTAGGGATGATTGGACAAATATGGAAGTTGTCACAACCATGCTTGAAGGTGTCTCTGGGCTGGATGCAGAGACTTTCACTGGAGAGGAAGGAAGGGATGCAATGACTTCTGCTGCTATCCTCACAGTATCATCTACCTCAGTGTCTTCTTCTTGTTCATCGCTGTCATCTTCAATATCTTTTATTATTATAGTTTCAATGCTCGGTTGGTGAAGGTGGTATATGTTCTTCCATGTGGCATTTGCAGCCTTCACAACCGATTCAATATTGTTGATCAAAATCAAACAAGTATTGAACTTCAATGTCATCTTATTTTCATTTTCTTTTAATGCCTTCTTTACTTCATCATTATTCAAGCTCGGCATCAACTGTCTCAGGTTTTGATCAAATATGTCTATCACAGTTTGCCTTGCATTGCTCCATCTCATTTTTATTGGATTCAATAGAACTGCTGGAACCTATGGGGCAATTTCTTCAGGAGAGTATTTCCACTGTCCTATCTTCTCAACAACAGCATCTTCTATTTCCTTCTGTTCTGCTTCCGATCTAGTTTCATATCTCAAGGATTTTATGTTACTTACTCCAGATCCTGATCCATCTCTAAAGAGTTTGAGCTTTTCTTGAAGGCTTAGAGGAGGCCTTTTGAATACTATGTCTTTATCTGCCTTTTCTGCCTTGTCTGCCTTGCCTCTTGTATTTCTCCTTGTAAACACAACAGTGGGAGGCACAGGTGCCTTAGTGATGAAAACTTTTCCTTTCTTCTTTGCAGGTTCTGGTTCCTGTGTTTTCTCATCCTTTTCCTCTTCTTTTTCATCTATTTCTTCTTTGTCCTCGGTTATCATTTGCATTTTGGCTATCCTCTTCTTTCCTTTGTTTACCGCCTGTGGAAGCTTTATGCTTAGTTCAATTCTCACCTTAGCTTCATCATATGTTCCAAAATATGGAGCTTTGGGATTGACAGGCTGATTTAGAAGAGCTTCAATGATGTTCTTGGTTTCATCAATATTTACCTCATAAGGAATAGGTTTTACATATACAGTTCTTGGTTTAACTGCTTGAATATACACATTGTCACAATCTACCATAAAACAGATGTCATCTTTGTAATCTTCCACCAACTTCTGTGGAATCCAGAATCTGTCATTCATTTTCTCTTTGAAAGACTCAAAATAATTATCCATGATGCTTTCAAAGTTTTCACCCATTTCTGCGATGTATTCATTTATTTCATAGAGTACTGGCACATCTTTTCTCCATACAACTTTTCCTTTAGAAGGGAAGAATTTCTGAACATAGAAGAATAAACAGACCAACAAGGATCCAAACTTACATGGATTGTTCTTGGAAGATTTGATGCTTTCCATGTTCTTGTTAAACTGTTTCAACAATAAGTCTGCTAGGTCAAATGTCAAGTTGTTCTTGACCACTTTGTATGCTAGGTCAATAGCTTCACAGGAGACACTGTTCTGTCGACTAGAACTGTAGATCTTATGGGCAATGATATGTGTACCAAACTTCAGTTCAGTGTCGGTAATGCTGCTAACTTTCATGCCTCTACTATCCCACTCGGCTAGGGTTTTCTTCTCAAGTTCCGTCCGACCTAGGGTTTTGGTAGTTTTAGCTTTGTTCAACATGGGAAGACCAGTGACTTGTTGAATCATTTTCTTTGAGATCTCAATAGGTTGCTCAAGCCAAATCTTGCCATCATGTACTCGGCTAAGAATGTACCTAACCCATTTATCTTGAAAGTTTCGAGGAAGATGTGCAATGTGGACTAAACCCTTATCTTCCAGATGTTTGTGCTCGGGTTTCAGAATACCATCCACACATAGTTCCTCACGCACAATGTCTAGTTCTAGGTTTCCCATTTCATGAATTGAACAGTTAAAATGATTGCGGATATCGTTAATAAGAAGTACCTTAGGAGGAATCTGAGATTGAGCTCCATTCGGATCTAGGGCTGCTGCAATTGCGGGCACGATCTTAAAATCTGGTGCTTTCCACTCTCCTTGAACTAACATATCAGATCCTTTCTTCGCTGAAGTGCTGGATGATGCCATGGTAGCTCACAGAAAATTCCTTTCGCAAAAGTATTAAATTGCCGGGTTGCTCTTGAAATTTTCTGCTCTCAAAGTGCTAAAGATTCGCGGTGAAGAATGAGTTCGATTACTTGCTTTTTGTTTACAATTCTATCATTAATGCTTATTTCAAATTAGGGTAGGAATTCTGACAGACTGTCACCCACTAAGAATTAATTGCTCGGAAAAGACTTCACAGCTCGGTGAACTCAAGAATTCATACTGCTCCGACCTCGCTCGGTAAAGACAGGTACCGACCTTGCTCGGTGAAGACTATACCGACCTTGCTCGGTGAAGACTATACCGACCTTGCTCGGTGAAGACTATACCGACCTTACTCGGTGATCTCACTGCATCTTGCATGCTGATTTAGATTTTTCTTTTAATTTCGGTTCTGGAACTGCTTGAGATTGATCTATGAGAATACAGTTCCAGTGCTTCCTTGGAAATTTAGTTTGAGTCGGTAGAGCCATCCATTCCATTACTTGGACTAGATTGCTCGGTAGCTTTAGGAATCCATTTTTGTCTCACCTGTTTCCTGACCTTACTTGCTTCATTCTTCTTTCCTTCTTCAATTTCACTAGCATTCATGCAGTTTCTGGCTATGTGACCGAGTTTAGTGCATTTGAAACATCTTACAGTAGTATCTCTTTTCCTTAGATGATGTTTTATGCAATTCATGCCAATGTGTCCATATTCTCCACAGTAATGACATCTACACTAGGTGTTGTAGTCCCATCCAAACATTGCTTTCACAATTTGTTCTGCTGGATTAAATATCTTGGATTTGCACTCGGATGCCTTGTGACCTTGTTTGTTGCACTTGTGACAATTACCTCTGAATCTAGGTTTTTCCCTGCATTCATTTGCCTTGTGACCAGGTTGATTGCAGCTATAACATTTTCCATTGAATTCTACTTTTTCATTGTTCCAACATTTATTTGAAGTATGTCCTATTTTACCACAATGATTACAAGTAGGTTTTTGATTTTTTTTAGTACCTTGCTTAGAGGATCCGCCTTCTTCTTTGTATCCAAGTCCTGCTTTTCCTTTTTGCCTATGAAAATTTCATTCATACAGCTGATTCAAGTCTTCTTGACTTTTCAGCATTCCTTCATTGATTTGTTTTTCAGCGCTTAGGTCATCCACCAATCTTAGATTGACTTCCTTTTCAGATCTTAGTTCTTCTCTTTTGTTTTCTATTTCTGATCTTAGATTTAGAATTTTTTCATTTGTATGAGAGATCTGATCAATTAGATTTTTTAGCTGAAGGGTTTTGTTTTGGACTTCAATGTTTCTTCCATCTAATTCATCTTTCAACTTGTTTCTTTGTTCCAAGATTTCACAGAATCTTGTAGAGTGTAGTTCTTGTTCTCTTTTCAATTTTCTCACTTCTTCCTGCAGAGACCCATTCTTTTCTAGAAGTTCTTTGACAGCATTGTTTGCTTCATCTGAGTTATTTGAGGGAAGAAGATCTTCAATCTTTTCTTCAATGTAATTCTGATCATTCATCTGATTTGGAAGTTCCTTCCTTCTTCTTAGGGATTGGGAAAGATATTCTTTTGCTTCTTTGAGTTTAGTTATGGCCATTTCAAGATCTAGCTTTTCATTTTCAATCACCTTGTTCAGTTTGAATACCTCCATTGTCCTGGATCTTTGCTCAAGCTAGTTAAGCTTTGTCTTGAGAACCAATGCTGCTCTGATACCAATTGTTGGAAATATTCAGGAGTTAACCGAGTTACTGAGAGGGGAGGGGTGAATCAGTAACTCCAAATTTTCTTATAATTTTAACATGTAATTTACTTTCTAACCTTTGCATACAGAAAGCATGAAACTTACAAACATTCACAATAATGACACATAGATTTGGTTACCCAGAAACCTTCCAAAAGAAAGTAAAACTGGGGTGGGGATGAAACCCACAAAGCTTTAATACTGCAGAATAAAGTTGGCCGGTTAAGGCTTACAATTTGATCACTTCTGATGATCTGCCCTGTTAGGAGCAATAAGGATTGCTAAATCCACCCTATTAAAGGATTTACAAACATACAATGAAGTATGCACTCGGTAAAGAGATTATTATAAAGACTGTTAAGTCTACCCGGTTAAAGGATTTAGTACTGATTCACCTGTTAGAATGAAACAGTAGATCTCTGCTTTGCAACTGGATTGCTGATTGAGATTCGCTGATGTACTGATCACCTTCTCTGATGAATTTGTCTTTGCTGTACCTTATACTTCTGAAGCCTTCTATAATTCGCTTATCTCTGTCTTTCTTTTTCTTTCACATATATTCTACTTCATACATTTCATTACATCTTTTTTTTTTTTTTTTTAACATTGTTTATATACAAGTCTCAAACAATTGATTACAATTACAATTACACAGTCGGCTTGACAAATAAACATAAGTGCTACTAAGTCGGCCCAAGTATGGTTACTCGGTTCCTTCAAACTGACTCGGTGACTTTCTGATACTCGGCGTCCACTGCATTACTCGGCATCGTCATGCACTCGGTAGAAGTGAAGGCACGGTTCATACTGATCACTCGGTAGGTTTTGAACTCGGTAAGTACTGGTGACTCGGTAGACATGATGTTACTCGGTTTACATTATCGTGATCGGTTTGTACTAACTTGCTCAGTTTCCACTGTCTGCTCGGTTTGCACTGTCTACTCGGTTTGCACTGTCTGCTCGGTTTGTACTGTCTGCTCGGTTTGCACTGTCTGCTCGGTTTGCACTGTCTGCTCAGTTTGCACTGTCTGCTTGGTTTGTATCCAGAATGCAAATAAGTGTTGTCACTAGTGGCAATTCTGCTTAATGCCAACAGCAGTAAGAGATCTATCAAAGATTGTGAAACCATCTAACACTGTATGCAGATAATGTGTTATGGGAAAGAAGACTAGAAGCACTCATAAATGAAAATCATATACATCAAAAGGGAAGTTGGATCTACTACATACAGATCTATGTGGACCTACAATAACAAATTTTTACTATGGTGAAAGGTATTTCATATTCTTTACTGATGACTTTTCTAGAATGATGTGGGTTATTTATTTAAGAGAAAAATTAGAAGCATTTCATAAATTCAAGTTGTTCAAAGAAAAAGTAGAAAATGAATCAAGATTAAAGATCAAGTGTTTAAGGTCTGACAGAGGTGGAGAATTTACTTCAGACTTATTCAATTCATATTGTGAAGAGCATGAGATAAAGAGACAAACATATGCTCCTAGGACTCCACAATAGAATGAGATAGCAGAGCGAAGAAACATAACTATACTTGATGCTGCTAGGATAATGTTGATTGAAGGAAATGTATCTCATGTACATTGGAGAGAGGCTATTGGAACAATAATATATACATTGAACAAAGTTCAAATCAGAGAAGGTACAAGTAAAACTCCCTATGAACTATGGTTTGATCATACTCCTGTAAATCATTTTAGAATATTTGGTAGTAAATGTTATATCAAAAGGGATGATGACATAGGGTAGTTTAATGCTAGAAGTGATGAATAGATCTTCCTTGGTTACTCTATTAAAAGAAAGGCTTACAAATGTTTCAATATATGATTGAGAAAGATGATTGAAAGTAACAATGTGAGAATAGATGAGAAGTTTCAGATACAAGAAAGAATGTATGACAGTAATCAAATTTTAGAGATGAAAGAAACTAGTACTATCACAGAAGAAGAAGAACTTGTCGAGGAAGAAAGTGAAAAAGAGGCTTTTGATGCTAGTACAAGAAAGACTATTGAGACTCCTAAAACTCCAAGGTATGTAAAAAATAACCATCCTGAAAATCAAATTATTGGCAATACCAGTCAGGGAGTGTTAACTAGATCAAAAGTTAGAGAATAGATTTGTTTGATTTCTCAAGTTGATCCAAAATCTATAGATGAAGCTTTTAAAGATGAATCTTGGATAAATGCTATGAAAGAGGAATTGTATCAGATAAAGAAGAATCACACTTGGGAACTAGTTCCTAGACCTAAGAATAAAAATGCTATAGGAACAAAGTGGGTCTTTAGAAACAAAATGGATGAAGAAGGAACTATTGTCAAGAACAAAGAAAAACTAGTGTGTAAGGGATACTCATAGCAAGAAGGCATAGACTTTGAAGAAACATTTGATCCTCTTGCTAGAATAGAGGCAGTAAGATTATTCTTATCTTATGTTGCACATAAAAACTTCAAATTGTATTAGATGGATGTTAAATCTGCATTTTTGAATGGAGATCTTGAAGAAGAAGTATATATAGAAAAAATAAATGGATTTCCTCTATGTGAAGACAAAGACATGGTGTGCAAACTGAAGAAAGCCCTGTATGGGTTGAAGCAAGCTCCTCGGGCTTGGTATGCAAGGTTAGACAAGTATCTACTTGGGCTTGGATTCATAAAAGGTAATATCGACATTAATTTGTATTTAAGTTTTAGAAATTAATGCTAAATATTTGGCGGCCATTCTATAGCAGTTGTTGTTGCATTCATGACTATGATTGTCATTCATGTCAACATAGTGATCTACCAGAGACTTACAGAGAAGCAGACAGTGTTTGGATTAGTGCACATGGGATATTTTAGTTGGAGCTATGCGATATTGAGGACATACTCTTTGATATGTTATATGTTTATGATTAAGAGCTCAGATAGTAATTCATTTATTCATGGAAGTTATGAGCATTTTGGTCGAAGCAGTATTCAGGCAGTGTTCCTGAATAACAGTTTGTGGAAATCGGATGATATTTCCTAATCGGGATGGAATCTAGTTTTGCGTAGTTAAAGGGAAGTTGAAGACACATTTTTAGTGATGAGGATGACATCACAAACTTCAAGGTCTCACGAGTGAAGAATTATTGTAATTGAAAGCTGACAATTTTGTGTAATTTTGATGTAGCGTGTGAAAACTTTTATTTTGTAATTGGATGCCAACTCATTTGTAATTACTTGAGTGTGGTATAAAGGAAGGAATATTTTTCCTTCTTGTAATATGGTTGGATGTGATGATGTATGCATGTAGTGAAGAAAAGAGCTAATGAATTGTGATAGCGAAATTGTGAAAGAAGACATGCGAGGTACAAAGATCTGAAATTGAGATATGATGTAGAAGAGAGTGTGGTTTGGCATAGTGAGAGAGGAGGTAACATATTTTCTATTATTCTATTGAATAATCTAGAGATCATTTGGATAGTGTGTTCAGTGATCTTGCCATTGAAGCTATTTGGGCAGTGGGTTCATTCGTTTTCCATAACTCTTAACAGGGTTAGAATATTTTAACAGGGATTCAAAATATCCTAATAGGGATTCATATGCACTGAATGTATTTCATAAGACTCCTAATAGAGTCCATCCTTTCACAAGGAATATTCATATTACTACATCTTTTGTGGGCATCATTCCCATCGGGGTTTACTCTTTGATCAAGAGGTTCCCTAGTCAACATATCTTGTGTCATTGTGTTATTGTGTATGAATATCTTTCTATGGTTGGTAATTATAGTGCTTAAATGGTTTAATGTTGTTGATGTTGATAAAATTTATAATTATCAGATAACTGATTCAGGCCCCCCCCCTCTTAGTTATCTTGGTGGACTTTACTTTCTAACAATTGGTATCATAGTGATAGGTCCTTGAAAAAGAAGTTTAATAGCTTAAGTAGATCCATGGTGAATTTCAGAAAAGAAAGCTCTAAGTTTGATGGAGTAAATTTTGATAGATGGAAAGAAAAGATGAAGACACACCTACTGTGTTTAGGACTAGGTTATTGTTTGATTACAAAGAATGATAAGACTATCATTGAAGAGGAAAATCTTGAAACATGTACTAGGGATGAGAGAGATATATTCATGTGTAACATACTTGCAAGAGAAGCACTTTTGATAGCCCTTCGGAAGAATGAGTACTATTAGGTAAAATGTTTGAAAAAATCTTTTGAAATTTGGAAAGCTTTACACTCTACTTTTGAAGGTGATGAACATCCAAAGAAAGTTAGATTACATAATTGGATATATGCATTTGAAGATATAAGAATGATGGAAGATGAATTTGTTAGAAGCTATATTGGTAGAATGTTAGAAATTGTTACAGACATAAAATCTTGTGGAGGAACAAAGACAAAGAATGAAGTGATATGGAAAATTTTGAGGATATTGACTCCTATATTTAAGAAGGCAACACAGATGATTGAACAAGTTATACCTTGTACTTCAAACTTTACAAGAGAGACTCTTCTTGGAAGATTGGAAGCAACAGAGATAAAACTGAGGATATCAGGAGACTTTCCTAGAATGGAGACAACATTCAGTACTCTTAGTCTTCTCCCTACTTTGTCAAGAAGCATTAGTGTGAGAAGTGATTATGCTGGTAGTAGTAGATCTATAAATGAAGAAGACAAGAATATTGAAGAAGGTATTGCCTTTCTTGTGAAGAGAGAACCAGATGATAAGAAATTTTTTAAATGTTGGACTTGTCAAGAATATGGTCATTTTGCATCTAAGTGTCCTAAGAGAGTTAAAAAGTACAGAAAAAATTTCAAACCTAGAATATCTAAGGAATGTTATTATGCTAATGATGAAGATCTTGAAGCTAGTGTAGAAGAACTCTAAGTGAAAGTGATACTGAGAATAATGATGACATAGGATTTGTAGCAATTAAAGAAGAGAATCTTGAAGCTAATGTTAAGGAAGAAAAATCTTTAGTTTCCCAAGTTGAAAAGAAAGATGATTGGATTATAGATAGTGGTTGTTCACATCATATGACTGGAGACATGAAAAAGTTCATAAAGTTTAACAATTATCATGGAGGAGTTGTTAGAGTTGGAAACAATGCACCTTGTTTGATTAAAGGTATAGGATCTATTACTCTTGATGGAAAGACTAATACTGATGATGTTTATTTTGTGGATGGATTGAAACATAATATTTTAAGTGTTGGACAGTTAGTTGATAAGGGATATCAAGTTTGGTTTACTGAGAAAACTTGTGTGATAAAGGATAAAGATGGAAATCTTATTGGAACAGGATCTAGAACTAGAGGTAATGTATTTCAGTTGAATCCTATCGAGATGACATGTTTGATTACTAATATTGATGACAATTGGTTATGTCATAGAAGGTTTTGTCATATAAAATTTGACAACATTGTGAAAGTGAGTACTACAATTGTAGTAAGGGATTTGCCTAAAATTATGAAGCCTACTAACATGATTTGCAAAGAATGTGTGATGGCTAAACAAAAGAGAAGTTCTTTTCACAGTAAGAATTTTACATCTGTAGAAAAGTTGGAGATTGTTCATATAGACTTGAGTAGGCCTACAAGGACTAGAGGATTCTATGGAGAAAGGTATTTAATGATTCTTGTTGATGATTTTACAAGAATGATGTGGATTGCATTTCTTAAAAAAAAGTCTAAAGCATTTGATAAGTTTAAGATCATTAAGAATAAAGTTGAGAATGAATCTGGAATGAAGATTAAATGTTTGAGATCTGATAGAGGTGGATAATTTACTTCTAGAGAGTTTAACACCTTTTGTGAAGTAAATGACATTAAGAGACAGTTTTCAGCCCCTAGGACACCTGAACAAAATGGTATTGCAAAAAGAAGAAATAGATCAATGACTGAAGCAACAAGAGCTATGTTATTTAAGAATGATTTGGTGAAGATATTATGGAGAGAAGTAGTGAACACAACAATGTATACAATGAAGAGAGTACAAATTAGAGCAGACACAGACAAGACACCCTATGAATTATGCTTTGGACATGTACCCTCAGTTAAGTATTTTAGAATTTTTGGAAGCAAATGTTATATAAAGAGAGATGATGATATTTGAAAGTTTGATCCTAGAAGTGATGAAGGTATATTTCTTAGATATTCTTTGAAACTAAAAGCCTATAGATTTTACAATAAAAGAACTAAGACTATTGTTGAAAGCGCAAATGTTAAAGTTGATGAAAAGTTCAAAATTTAGGAAAGAATGCTTGATTATGAATCGGATGGAGAAGCTCATCCTAAACCTAACACTGAAACTACTAATTTATTTTATGAGACTGAAAATGATTTGTTGAATGAAAGCCACAATGAAGTCATTGAAGAACCTACACTTGAAGTGAGATGTGAGACATTGACACCTAACAAGAATTTATCAAGAAATCATCCTATTGAGAAAATTATTGGAAGCATTAAAAGAGGAATTCTAACTCAGAATAAGGTACAAGAATAGTTATGTTTGATTTATCAAATTGAACCTAAAACTACTAGTGAAGCTTGTGAAGATGAAATTTGGATTAGTGCTATGAAAGAAGAACTAGATCAGATTGAAAAGAACAAGACATGGGAATTGGTCCCTAGACCTAAAGACAAGAATGTTATTGGAACTAAATGGGTATTCAGAAACAAGATGAATGAACAAGGAGAAGTAGTAAGAAATAAAGCAAGATTGGTATGTAAGGGATACTCATAGAAAGAAGGAATTGACTATGAAGAAACCTTTGCACCTGTAGCAAGAATTGAAGCAGTAAGAATGTTTTTGGCTTATGCAACTTGTACAAAATTCAAAGTATATCAGATGGATGTAAAGTCAACATTTCTGAATGGAGAATTGGAAGAAGAAGTCAACATTGAGAAGGTTGAAGGTTTTCCTTTGACTCAAGAAGGAGACATGGTATGTAAACTAAAGAAATCCTTATATGGACTAAAGAAAACACCTAGAACTTGGTATGCAAGATTGGACAAGTATTTGTTAAAGTTGGGATTTGCAAAAGGAATAGCTAATAGCAATCTATACACAAAGGAAATTGAAAATGGTTTGTTGATTATAGTGATTTTTGTTGATGACATTATTTTTGGAGGAGAAGATGAAGCTAGTGACAAATTTGCTGATGAAATGAAGATTGAATTTGAAATGAGTATGATTGGTGAAATGGAATATTTTTTGGGATTACAGATAACACATAACAATGATGGTATCTTTGTAAATGACTTGTTGAAAAGATTTGAAATGGAGAACTGTAAAGCACTTGGAACACCTATGGTAACTAGACATAAATTATCTAGCACAGATGAAACATCGGTAGTTAAACAGAATAAATATAGATCTATGATTGGAGGATTGTAGTACTTGACTCATACAAGACCTGATATAGCACATTCAGTTGGAATTGTAGCAAGATTTCAAGATGAACCTAGAGAATCACATTATGCAGTAGTAAAGAGGATACTAAGATATTTAAGAGGCATAATGGACTATGGATTGTGGTATGAAAAATTTGATGATTTTACCCTATGTGCATATATAGATGCTGATTGGGGAGGCAATGTCGATGATAAGAAGAGCACTAGTGGTGGAGCAATTTTCCTTGGAGGAAGATTGGGTTCTTGGCTAATCAAGAAGCATAATTGTATCTCATAGAGCACAACAGAAGTAGAATATGTAGCAGCAGCAAACAATTGTAACTGGATAATTTGGATGAAGCAAATGCTGAAGGATATTGGAATAAAGTTTTTTGAACCTATTTTCATACATTGTGACAATGCCAGCACAATTAGTATGTCTAAGAACCCTGTATTACATTCTAAGAAAAAACATATAGAGAATAAGTATCATGTAGTAAAAGAGAAAGTTGCTGAAAAAGAAGTCAGACTTGAGTACATAAGTACAAAGGAGTAGATAGCAGACATATTTACAAAGCCTTTTCCTAAGGATATATTTTATTATCTGAGAGGTATGCTTGGGGTTATTCCCCAACCTAATTTTGAGAAGTGATGCAGTTGGTTGCATTCATCTAGTGGTATATGAGCCTTATCTTTCTTCTGGACTAGATGTTGGTACTTCCTCTATGGGGGAGTATGTGTATCTGAGCTGAGTCATGAGGACTCTAGTGAACATATGTTTTGAATAGTGTCTTTTGACATTGGAGTTGTTGTTGACATGATGATGAGATTTCTATCATTGATGTCAATGGGGGAGAAGTGTACGTGAAAAAACCATTTGTACTATCTGAATAGGAAAATGAGGCAAGATTTGATTGATGAAGAGGACTTGAAATATTTTTCTAGGGCAGTAGTATTGTAGTATTCAATTTTTGGAACATTGGATGTTTTTTCATCTATGTTGCCATCAATGCAAATGGGGGAGATTGTTAGGAATGAATGATGAATGTTTGGCAGCCATTCTATACTAGTTGTCGCATTCATGACTATGATTATCATTGATGTCAACACAGTGATCTACAAAAGACTTGCAGAGAAGTAGACAGTGTTTTGATTAGCGCACGTGGCATATTGTAGTTAGAGCTATGCGATGTTGAGGATATAATCTTTGATATGTTATATGTTTATGGTTAAGATCGCAGATAGTAATTCATTTATTCATGGAAGTTATGAGCATTTTGGTGGAAGCAGTATTCAGGTAGTGTTCCTTAATAGCGGTTTGTGGAAATCGGATAATATCTCCAAATTGGGATGGAATCTGATTTTGCGCAGTTAAAGAGAAGTTGAAGACACATTTTTAGTGATGTGGATGATAGTGAAAACTTTGAGGTTGCACGAGTGAATAATTATTGTAATTGAAAGCCGACAATTTTGTGTAATTTTGATGTAGCGTGTGGAAACTTTTATTTTGTAATTGGATGCTGACTCATTTGTAATTACTTGAGTGTGGTATAAAGGAAGGAATGTTTTTCCTTGTCATATTATGGTTGGATTTGATGATGTATGCATGAAGTGAAGAAAAGAGCTAATGAATTATGAAAGAAAAATTGTGAAAGAAGACATGCAAGGTACAAAGATTTGAAATTGAGATTTGATGTAGAAGAGAGTACAGTTTGGCACAGTGAGAGAGGAGGTAACATATTTTATATTATTTTTTTGAATAATTTAGAGATCAATTGGACAGTGTGTTCATTGATCTTGCCATTGAATCTATTTGGGTAGTGGGTCCATCTGTCTTCCATAACTCTTAACAGGGTTAGAATCTTTTAACAGGGATTCATATGTACTGAATGTATTTCATAAGACTCCTAACAAAGTCCATCCTTTCACAAGGAATATTCATATTAGTGCATCTTTTTTGGGCATCATTCCCACTGTGGTTTACTCTTTGATCAAGAGGTTCCCTAGTCAACATATCTTGTGTCATTGTGTTATTATGTATGAATATCTTTCTATGGTTGGTAATTATATTGCTTACATGGTTTAATGTTGTTGAAGTTGATAAAAGTTATAATTATTAGATAACTGATTCACCCCCCCCCCCCTCTCAGTTATCTTGGTGGACTTTACTTTCTAACATTAAGAACTACTGAAGATGAAGTATTTGTGGATGACATTATTTTTGGAGGTAATGATGATCTCTGTATGAAATTTGCTAAAGAAATGGAAAGTGAATTTGAGATATCCATGATAGGTGAGATGAAATTATTTCTTGGATTGCAAATAACTTATAATGAGAATGGTATTTTTATTTCTTAGACCAAGTATCTCAAAGAATTGCTTAAGAAATTTGGAATGGAAGATTGTAAACCAGTAGGAACACCTATGGTGACTGGCAACAAGCTATCAATTGATGATGAATCAAAGTGTGTTTTTCAAACTTTGTATAGATCAATGGTTGGAGGACTACAATATCTAACTCACACTAGACCAGATATTGCTAATGTTGTTGGAATTGTGGCTAGATAGCAGGAAAAACCCAAAGAAACACATCTAGCTACTGTAAAAATGATACTGATGTATCTAAAAGGAACCATATATTATGGGTTATGGTATGACAGAAATGATAGCTTTGAACTTGATGCCTATACTCATGTTGATTGGGCAAGGAATATTGATGACAAAAAAAGTACTAGTGGTGGTGCATTTTTCCTTGGGAAAAAGTTGGTTTCTTGGCTAAGTAAGAAACAAGATTATATAGCACAATCTACTACTGAATCAGAGTATGTTGCTACTGCTATAAACTGCACTCAAATCATTTAGATGAAACAAATGTTGACTGACATTGGAATAACATTTAAAGAGCATGTGTTTATCTATTATGATAACACCAATATAGTAAATATGTCAAAGAATCTGGTGATACATTCCAAAACTAAACATAGTTCTATCAAGTATCACTTCTTGAGAGACAAGGTGGTAGAAAAAGAAATAAAATTAGAATATATTAGTACAAAAGAGAAGATTGCAGAAATCTTCACAAAGCCAATTTTGAAAGACACCATTGAATATATCAGAGGTATGCTAGGGGTTCAGGCCCCTCCTAGTCAGAACCAAATGATGCAGAGATGCATCATTCCAAAGGTATTTAGAGCCTTATCACTATCTGGACTGGATGCAAGGATCTACTCCTTAGGGGGAGTGATCATGGAAGAAATTTTATCTATGAAGGTAGCCAAAGCCTCCTGGAACCCTTTTCTATTGTTGTCAATGGGGGAGTATTGCTATGAGAAAATCCTCACTGTATGGGGAGATTGTTCAGTTGAAGGACTTTTGGATTGATATAACTTTGGGATAAGATTTTCCCATATGTTGACATTAATGACAAAGGGGGAGATTGTTGGATATTTATAATGTATGGGTGGTGATTGAGACATTTAATATGTTTAATCACTATGTTACTGAATGGGCACTCATACTGCTGTCATTTTTGTTTTGTCACTAATTTCAACATATGCTTCTATGAAGAAAATGGACTGGTAATCACAGTGTACAGATACTATACAGATGTTTCAGATGATATGAAGTCAGATGAGAATTCAGGTGGATGTTGTGATCTTATATCTGAGATCACATCATTAGATGTTTTATATTGAGAGAGTTACAATGATTTTGGCAAAGACTGGTCACTGGACTATGATAGTGAGAATTGACAGAGTTAGTCTCTGGGTTTCTGGTATATCTTTCAGAGGATTTGGATTCAAGGTTTGGGAACTTGAAGGATGATGGACAAGGTACTAAAGGATGTTCATTAGTTAGCACAAAGTACAAAATTATTGGTGACATTATCTGTGGCGTGGCTCTGGCAGTGGTTTATTCTGAAGCTGACTCAGGGAATGAAGCGTGTGTTTTGTTTGGAAAACATAAATTAAGGATGTCGATCCTTAATTGTTTTAATGTAAGCATTTTAGACTTGTTTTATATACCGTGTGTATCTTAGCAAGGGTTTATGTAATTATTTGTAATTAGAAAAGCCTCATGGGCCGACCTGATAATGATACATTGTAATAAGGTATAAATAAAAGGTCTTTTCCTTGGAAAAGATATGGATGGATGTTGACGAAATAAAGAAGTTGGAAAGCTGCAAACTTGTGTCTGTTGTATGTAGAGAAAAGTTTTACTAGTGTAATTCATTGTAACTGATCAAGCAAAGATAGTTGCTGGCAAAATAGTTTAAAAAGATTATGTATTTCTTTATATACACCTGTTGCAAACTAGTGAGTTCTGAAGGTGGATTTAACCTTCTTTGGGAAGTGAGCCCTCTCTTTTATTCTTGACTCCTAACAAGGTCTGTCCTCTAACAAGGACTATGTATTGTAATGTTTCAATAAGCTCCTAACAGGGCTATATCTTCTAACAAGGATAACTATACTCTCAGTACATCATTTGTGGGTGCTAATTCCCACCGGGGTTTTTACCTTTAACAGGGTTTCCCTGAAACCAAAAGATTGTGTTATTGTGTTGGCATTTATTGTGTTCATTGGATCTGATATTGTGGAGCTTAAATTTTAAAGTTTAATATTCTATTATCCAACTGATTCACCCCCCCTCTTAGTTGTATTGTGGACTATTACTCCTAACAATCTAATGATACTATATTGATGGCTGAAATAGTTTTGGATGATATAATCTTTGGAGGACAAGATCATATTTGTAAATCATTTGCTAATGAGATGAGAAAGGAATTTGAAATGTCAATTTTTGGAGAGATTAAATTATTTCTAGGCTTGCAGGTTATTTAGCAAAATGATGGAATTTTCATCACACAATCAAAGTACATTAAGGAAGTATTGAGAACATTTGGCATGGAAGATGCTAAACCAGTAGGAACACCAATGGTTATAGGCTGAAAATTAACAAAAGATGATGAATTTAAAGAGGTAAATCAAACATTGTACCGATCTATGATCGGTAAACTAATGTATGTAGTACATAGTAGGCCTGATATTGCACATGCAGTGGGGACTGTGGCTAGATTTTCTACCAATCCAAAGGATTCACATATGGTTGCAGTGAAAAGAATCTTGAGATACCTAAAGAAAACAAAGGATTATGTTTTATGGTATCCTAAGGAAGGCAAATTTGACCTAAGAGTTTACACCGACGCGGATTGGGCTGGAAATATAGATGACAGAAAGAGAACAATCGGAGGAGCATTTTTCTTTGGTGAAAGACTTGTGACTTGGACAAGTAAGAAACAACCTTGTATTTCTCAGTCTACTACTGAAGTAGAGTATGTTGTTGCTGCTACGAACTGTTCAAACATTACTTATATCAAACAAGTGTTGGAAGGAATGATTGAGGTAATCACTGAGCCAATGATTATATACCGTGACAACACTAGTGCAATAAATATTTCTAAGAATCTTGTAATGCATTCAAAGACAAAGCATATATCAATTAAGTATCACTACTTAAGAGAAAAAGTATAGGATAAGAAAGTCAAATTGGAATATGTTACATTAAAGGAGCAACTTGCTGATATTTTTACCAAGCCTCTACCAAAGGACACTTTTGAATACTTGAGGACTAGACTTGGGATCCGTCCCCTATCTACCAGTCACTAATGTGATCTAGAGGTTGCATTAGCCTATTCTTATCAAAAGATCATTCATGTTGATGAAACATAGCTCACACTTTGGATTATGTCTAAGGTTGTGAAAGATTTGAGGAGATAGAACAAAGAATTTTAATATCAATATATAGAGGTACATTGTCTGCACCAAAAAATAGACAATTACTTGGCTATTACAGAGCTCTATGTTTTATATTTTTCTCTAGCATTGTTGTCAAAGGGAGAGATCAATGAAATATCTATCTAAGAGAGAGATAATCTGAGAAAGTCAGGGAGAGATTTGAAGATTTCTTGCTGAGAACAGATGGAATTTGAGAGTTGAAAAGATCAAATCCACAAAGGAGAGTCTGCACTTGCAATGCTGTTATGTAACATACTGATTAAACATATTAAATATCAAGCTAGGGAGATCTTACCGAGCTACAATATTTACTTACATTGTTGTACTGATGCAGGAGCATCTCAGGTCCTTGGCAATCCCGTGTCACCAAAAACAATTTGGAGCTTGTCTGTGTTGCTTGGTTTCTTCTTTGACCGAGTTGGTCGGTAGTTGGTTAGTTTCCTTTGGTTACCAAGTGTGGTCAGTTGTTTCACTAGCGCTCGGCATTGCCTGTCTACTACTCGGTTATCTTGCTCACCAATGGGTTTAGTTTTAGTTCCTGTTGTGGCTGACTTGTGCATTTATATTGGATCATGGATTTAATGTTGGAATCCATCATTGGGAAGCATGTGGTCCCAGATTTGACCATTCCTTTTGTTGATTGTGGATATGAAGGCCAACTCTATTCGGTGGCTTCTTGTATAAATGTAGTTGTTGGTTTAGAGTTTAGGAGGTAGTTTTTGGATAGGAGTTGGTAGAAGATAGAAGTGGAGATTTTGACAGATCATCACATGTTTAAGGACTTCTATGATTCATTTTAATATCTGGCCCTAATCGGGAAGGCCTTACAACCTAACATGTATGGTTTTATTTGATGATAATATATGAAAGTGACTGCATTCTCTCTCTCACTGTTGTGTTTGTTGGCTTTCACATGTGTTGGGTAGGTTTGGATCATTAGGGTGTGCCATTTTTTGGCCCCTCTTGCTCCTTGCCTTGCATCAGGTGGTATCAAAGTGAGGTGAGATCTTGATATAGGTCTATGGATCCAGGTTTGTAGGTTCCTCTTGAAGCCCTAGTTGATTATTGTGGGGTAGCAGATTGTGATCTGACATGCAATTGTAGAGGGTTGTCAAGATGGTTCATGGGAGGCAAGATGCAGATCCAGGATTGGCAGATATGCTAAGGTGGATTACTGCTAGGTTACCAGCTATTGAAACAGCCCAAAGAAGGGGCAAACATCTTGAAGATGTTAGTGATGATGAAGTTGAAGAAGAATAGGCAAATGCAGAAACTGCACCTATTATGGATCAAGGTGAAGAAAGATTTTTGAAAGATTTGACAAGTCTGAAGTCAACATCACATTTCAATCCTCCTGAGTATGGTGGAAAGCTAAATTTTGATGAATTGGTAGACTGGATCACCAAGATGGAAAAGTACTTTGAATGCGAAAATGTTCTTGAGGATAAGAAGGTGACGATTACAAGCACAAAGTTGAAAAGTCATCCATCCATATGGTGGGAACATATGCAGCTAGATAGGAAGAGGAAAGGAAAAGACAAAATCAAGGTATGGAGTAAAATGGTGAACAAATTGAAAGGAAAGTTCTTACCTTGTGATTATTAGATTAACCTAGTTTGGTGAATGCAAAGTATGAGATAGAAAGATAGCTCGTTAAAAGAGTATACTGAGGAATTATATAGGTTAGATATCAAATCTGGACATGATGAAGATGATGTGGAAAGAATTGGTAGATACCTGAATGGTTTGAGAGTTTCCATCCAAGAGGAAATTAGTATGGTCAAGTTGGAGAACATTGAAGAGGCTTATCAATTTTCTTTGAAGGCCAAGGAGAAATTGAACAAGAGACATGAGAAAATACAAAGAGGTTGAGGTGGTAGATTCCCTAGAGGAAGAGGTAGATCTAATGGTGAAAATGGTAGATTTGAACCAGAAAAGATCTGAACCAGAAAAGACAAATCTGGACAAAGGCAAGACCGAGTGGAAAGGTGAAAGTTCATATAGAGGTAGAGGTAGTAACTACTTAGGTGGTTATGGTAGAGGAAGTTTTTGAGGAAATTTTTACAATTATGGAGAAGAAGGACATAAATCTTTTAAATTTACACAGGCTAGTAAGAAGACTGGTAGCAGTAGAAATGCTTTGGTGTAAGAAGAGTCACCGAATGAACCTGAGAAAGAAAATAACTTGATGGTAAGGAGATAAACTATGGAATGAAAGTAAAAAGGAAGATCCAGTAAGGAAAATTTTGTTCAAGACTAGATGTAGAGTTTCTGACAAAGTTTGGAAGGTAATCATTGACAGTGGTAGCTCAGAGAATCTAGCATCTGAAGAGATGGTCACAAAATTGTAGTTGGAAAGGTTGGTACATCTGAAGACCTATAAGATTTCATGGATCAAAGATGAGCATACACTCCTAATAAGTGAACAATGTTATGTGAATTTGAAGATTGGAAAATACTATGATAAGGTGTTATGTGATATCGTGCCTATGGATTTTTGTCATATTTTGTTGGGTAGACCTTGGCAATATGATAGACATGCTATATATGATGGGAGATTGCATAAGTATACTATTGTGGCTGATGGAAAGAAACAAATCTTGTTACCATTGATGGAAGAACCTGTTAGTAATGTTTGCACATCTGTGAAAGTTTGTTTGATGGAAGGAAGAAAGTTTGTTAACTCTTTGAAGAAGAATGATGTATGTTTTGATGTGATTCCTAACAAACTGAGTAAGAAAATAGAGGATAATGTCCCTAAGGAGATTGATAAGTTACTCACCAAGTACAGTGATATCATTTCTGATAATGTACCTGATGGTTTACCACTAAAAAGAAGCATTGATCATTGTATGGATCTAATTCCTGGAGCTAGTTTACCAAATAAAGCACCTCATTGATTGACACCTACCAAGAATTAGGAATTGAACCAACAAATTCAAGAGTTTCTGGAGAAAGGTTTGATCAAAGAAAGTTTAAGCCCTTGTGCAGTACCTATTGTATTGGCATTGAAGAAGAATGGAGAATGGAGAATGTGTACTAATTCCAGAGCAATTAATAAGATAATAGTGAAGTATAGGTTTCCTATACTAAGAATGGATGACATAATGGACAGTTTGACTGGAGCAAAGTATTTCACAAAGATTGATTTGAAAAGTGGGTATCATTATATCATAATCAGCGAAGGTGATGAATGGAAGACTGCTTTCAAGACAAAAGAAGGTTTGTATGAGTGGTTGGTTATGCCTTTTGGTTTAACTAATGCACTGAGTACTTTTATGAGGTTGATGAATGAAGTTTTAAAGAAATTCTTGGGTAAGTTTGTGATTGTATATCTTTATGATATTCTGATATTCAGTAAGACTAGAGAAGAAAATTTGTTACATGTTAGACAAGTTTTGTAGAGATTGAAAGAGGAGAAGTTGTTGATAAATCTGAAAAAGTGTTCATTCATGAAAGAAGAGATTGTGTATTTGAGATTTGTTATTTTAGCTGATGGTTTGAAGATGGATCTTGAAAAGGTTGAAGCTATTTTGAATTAGCCTACACCTATGAATGCTAGTGAGGTAAGATCATTTCATAGTTTGGAAATTTTTTACCTAAAGTTCATAAGGAATTTTAGTTCAATTTGTAATGCTATGACTGACACTATGAGAGGAGACAAAAGAGAATTCAAGTGGACACATGGAGCTAAAAAAATTTTTGAGACTCTAAAGCAGTAGGTTGTTGAATTACCTTTTTTGGCATTACCTGATTTCAATAAAGTATTTCAAGTGGAATGTGATGCAAGTGGAAGTGCAATTGGAGCTATGTTGAGTCAAGAAGGTAAACCTGTTGCTTTCTTTAGTGAAAAGTTGAATGATGCTAGAAGGAAATATTTTGTGTATGATCAAGAATTCTATGCTATTGTTCAAGCACTGAAGAAATGGAGACATTATTTGATACCGAGTGAATTTGTGTTATATGCTGATCATAAGGCTTTACAATATTTGGGTAGTCAGAATAAGTTGAATCAGAGACATATGAAATGGGTTGACTATTTGTAGAGTTATATATTTGTGACAAAGCATAAGAGTGGAGTCACTAACCTAGTTGTTGATGCATTGAGTAGAAGAATATATTTGATGACTGAGATGAAAATTGAAGTTTCTGGTTTTGATGAGATGAGAGATTCTTATGAGTTTGACCTTGATTTTTCTGAGCCATGGAGAAAGTGCAAAGCACCTATTCAAGATCAACAAGACACTAAATGGGATGAATATTTCATTCAGGAAGGTATGTTTTTTAAAGGTATTCAGTTGTGTATACCGAGAGGAGTTTGGCTTGACATTTTGGTATTGATAAAACATGGAATTTGACTAAGGAGAAGTACTATTGGCCATAGTTGTATAAAGATGTTCAAAAATTTGTGAAAAGTTATGGAATTTGTCAAGTTGCAAAAGGAGTAAGTTACAATACTGGATTGTATACACCAATTTTTGTTCCTGAGAAACATTGGATTGACATCAATATGGAATTTTTTCTTGGCTTACCAAAGACAGTAAGAGGTAATGATTCTATATTTGTTGTTGTGGATAGATTTTCAAAGATGGCACATTTTATACCTTGTAGAAAGACATCAGATGTAGTACATGTAGAAAATTTTTTCTTTAAGGAAATTATCAGATTGCATGGATTATCGAGGAGTATTATCTTTGATTGAGACAGTAAATTTGTTGGATATTCTTGGAAAATCCTTTGGAAGCAATTTGGCACTGAGTTGAAATATAGTTCTACATTTCACCCACAAACCGATGGACAGACCGAAGTTGTGAACAAAAGTTTGGGAAATATTTTGAGATGTTTAGTTGGAGACACATCGAGTAATTGGGATTTTGTGTTGGTACAAGTAGAGTTTGCATACAATAATTCAATGAATAGGAGTACTGGAAAGACACCATTTGAGATTGTGAATGGCACACAACTGAGAGGAATATCTGATTTGAGAGACATTGTTGATGAGAATAAGAAAAGCATTGTAAAGTTTGCTGAGTACATGAAGACATTGCATGCAGATGTGAAGCTCAAGATGGAAGATAGTAATCAGAAATACAAAGACAGAGCTGATAAATCTAGGAGACATAAAACTTTTGATGTTGGTGATGAAGTGATGGTTCATTTGAAGAAAGGCCAATTTCCTATTGGAACATATGGGAAGCTGAAGATGAAGAAGTTTGGACCTTGCAAGATTTTGAAGAAATTTGACAGTGGAAATGCATATGAGATTGAGTTACCTGATGACATGGACATATCACCTATTTTCAAAATTGCTGATTTATATGAGTAGCATGAACTTGATGAAGAAGTGACAGTACTGATAGAATATCCTAAGAAGCATAATGATGAAGTTGAACAGATTTTGAAGGAAAGAGTTGGCAAGAGTACAAGAGGAAAATAGTATATGAAATATCTGGTAAAATGGAAGAATAGACCGATGAAAGATAATTCATGGATTTCAGAGTCTAAGTTGGATACAGCTTGGACCAAACCTATGAAATGATTTAGAGAATCATTTCAAAATAACCCCAAGTGTCTGATGCAAGAGCATCTCAGGTCCTTGGCAATCTTGTGTCACCAAAAATAATTTGGAGTTTGTTTGTGTTTCTCAGTTTCTTCTTTGACTGAGTTGGTCGGTAGTTGGTCAGTTTCCTTTGGTTACTGAGTGTGGTCGGTTATCTCCTGGATGGTTGGTTGTTTCATTGGTGCTCGACATTACCTGTCTACTGCTCGATTATCTTGCTCACTTACGGGTTTAGTTTTAGTTCCTATTGTGGCTGACTTGTGTATTTATATTGGATCATGGATTTAATGTTGGAATCCATCATTGGGAAGTGTGTGGTCCCAGATCTAACCATTCCTTCTGTTGATTATGGATTTGAAGGCCAAATCTGTTTGGTAGCTTCTTGTATAAATGTAGTTGTTGGTTGAGTTTAGGAGGTAGTTTTTGGATAGGAGTTGGTAGAAGATAGAAGTAGAGATTTTGATAGATCCTTGCATGTTTGAGGACTTTTTTAATTCATTGTAATATCTAGCCCTAACCGGGAAGGCCTTACAACCCGACATGTATGGTTCTATTTGATGATAATATATGAAAGTGACTGTATTCTCTCTCACTTTGGTGTTTGTTGGCTTCCGCATGTGTTGGCCAGGCATGGATCATTAGGGTGCACCATTGTTTGGACCCTCTTTCTCCCTACCTTGCGTCATGTACAATACATGTTTGGTATGTGTATGGCATTTTTTTTCATACTACTTGTGTTGCCATCAATGCCAAAGGGAGAGATTGTTGAACTACAACTGATCGAATACCTGAAGGACTTAAAGATCAGTGATTAGAGATCACCGAGTTACTGAAATGATATGTAAGATAATTAAATTAGTCATTATGTTGTCATTGATGTCAACTAGTTTTGACAATACTTATCATGTAAGTTCTAAACATCTAAACATCTGTAAAAAGGAGAGAAAAGATGAAGAACTGAGATATCTACATGGACAAAGATGGATATGTTAGATGAGGATAAGGAATACTTTGGGTAACTTGTTGATGAGTCTATGATTTCATATTGTTGACTTGATTATGTTGCATTAATCTATTATGAAGAAGGAAGCAAAATTGTACAAGACAATGTGGTCACTAAATGAAGACTTCAGTATACACCATGACAATGTAGTGTATATCAAGCGACAGTATTAACCAAGCTTGTATTCACCAACACATTTCTTTGTTAACTAAGTATGGATGAAAGTATTAAATTCTTAGTTTAGCCGAAAGAAATGATGAGCTAGAAATTGATATGATTTCGAGATTTAGGATAGAGTTTGTTATGAGATCCATGACTGACAAAATTTGGAGAAGATCTAAAGGATGGAATTGAAATGTGTTATTGACACAACTACTGAGGAAGGTTTAAGAGACAAAATCAAAGAAGGAGAATAAGTGGCAAAATCTGATGGTTGATATGAAAATGATTTATCTATCTATATAAGAGATATGAGTTTCTTTATTGAAACATGCTGGAAGAAAGAAGACTGCAGAGATTTCACATGAATAAAGTTTCATCCATGCCTAATTAGACTGGTTGAAGGAAAACCAAATTGTATAACAGTACCGAGCATTAGAGAGCTATTATCGAGTGAAAGTAAGTTAAGGAAGTGAATTGAAATATTGATCAGAGGATTTGTATGGGCTTAGAATAGATCTTAACATCTGCAAATTGAGTTGTATTGTAATCAGATCAACTACTATTTCATTTTAACCATTGATACAAAAAATATCCTAACTGAGTGGAATTAACCATCTTATGTTATGCCCCTATTTCATTCAAGGAATGTAAATTGTTATCTTATTAACCTCATATTGAATGCTAGTTGAAAGTTAACTATTAGTCTAAAATCCTCTAACAAGGTCACACCTAACAGTTGTTGGAGATTTTCCAGCAGGCCAGTACTAACTGTATTTTGATGGAAACATATGGAAAGTAGCATGCATGGAAGTATTATATAGTAAGCATTCAATATATGTAGCATGGACATGATATCAACATGATATCATGAGCGCAGAGGTTAACTATTTGTATAGATAGTTATATAGCAGTTGGTGTTAGCAGTGTTCTTGACAGAGTAACAGGCAGTGTCCTATGTATGGTTGTCCATACAGTTATCATGGAGCCTTGTGTTCTTGGATACATGTTGAAGACATGTTAGTGATGTTTTAGTTATGGACGCATAGTCTTTTGATGAGTACAAGTGAAGTTATGCAGTCACTATTCACCATCAACAGTTTCCTATGTTTATTCAGAAGAGCCGAAAGAGATTATACTGATTATAAAGTTGCGCCCATCCCATGGGTATGAACCCTTGGATTTAAGCTTAAAGGAGAGCTATTGATGTTCAGTTAAGAGTGCATGAGTTAATTCAGCTTATAGAGAAAGATCCAGTTGTTTTGGTAGAGCCGACAATGTGTAGCATGCGTCTACAATTATCTTATTGGACAGGTCCCAGATTGTCTTACGTGCATAGTAGAGTTGACCAAATGTTTGTTAGAGTTTGTTGTGATTTCTCTAATATGATTCCAAGGTGGTTCTAATAGGCCAACTTGATTATATCATTTAGAGGGAAGATATTTATAGGTAGTCATTTGTGATTGTTGAAGTGTGGTTCATAGTTGATTAAACAAAGCAGAGCAGAGCAAAGTGTGTGAAGTGTTGAGCCATCAGAAGAAGGTCTATGTGACCAAGTAAAGTACTTGTGCTATAAATTTGAACTAATCCAGATAGCAGGTCAAATTGCAGTTCACCAAGATCCAGATATAGTGTGTATCTGTTATTCCGAAGGTTGTAGCCTTCACCCATTTGAGCAGTGAGATCTCAGACAATGCGTCCTCTACCCTAAAAAGGATAATTAATAAAGACTCCTAACAGAGTCCAACCCTTGACCAGGTCTTTTGTACTAAATACATTGTAAATAAACTCCTAACAGGGTTAAGGATCTTCTAACAAGGATCATAATACTCTAGTGCATAATATTAGTGGGTGTCAATTCCCACTAGGGTTTTTACCTATTTGGGTTTCCCCATAACCAAAATATTGGTGTTGTGTTCTTGTGTTCTTTCATTATGTTTAAGCTTCATGTTTAAGTATACTTAATTGGATAAAGAATTGAATCTTGTAGATAACTTATTCATCCCCCCCCCCCCCTCTGAGTTATCTCTTGGGACTATTCCTAAAAATTGGTATCAGAGCCAAGTGCCTCAGAGAGAAATTTTAATAGCTTGAGGTTGATCCGATGGTGTACTTCATGAAAGAAAGTCCTAAATTCGATGGAGAGAATTATCTTGATTGGAAGAACAAGATGGTTACTCATTTGCAGTGCATTGTTTTTGAAGTTTTTGATGTGACTATCAAAGTAGCCAAGATACCTACCCTAGAAGACCTTGCACAAGAAGATGCTACTGATAGGAAAAAGGAATTGTTTCATCAGAATGCTATTGCTAAAGAAGCCCTTATCAGCACCCTATTTGATGGTGAATTTTCAAAAATAAAAAAGGTAGATACAACCCACAAAATGGAAGCACCTAGAAGACATATTTGAAGGAGACAAACAAACAAAGGATTTGAGAAGAAAGACATTGAAGAAAAGATACAATGCATTAGAGATGTTTCTTGAAGAAAACATCAGATCTTACAATCAAAGGATAAATGAAGCAGTTGCTGGAATCAGAAACAATGGTGGAGAGATTTCAAAGGAGGACATTATGGACAAGTTAATGACTACTCTCACTCCTGAATATGAAAGCAAGATCAACATCCTTGATGAGACCATGCAGCTTACATCTAATTTCAAGAGAGATACTTTGATAAAAAAAATCTTAGCTTTTGAGATTTCAAGATTGAAGATAGAACCAAAGAGTGAAACAGCCTTCAAAGAAATAGTTCATGGTAAGAAATCTGCAAACACTTCCGGTAATTTTTATGATGATGATGAAGATAAAACTCTAGAGGATTTCATTGCTATGATTTTCAAAATAGAAAAGAAAGGAAAAGGAAAATATGAAGGTCAATTACCATTTAAGTGATTTTCATGTAATAAGATTGATCAATTTGCATCTAAGTGTCCTACTAGAGCTTGAAAGTTCAAAAAGGACTACAAGCCTAAGTATTCTAAGGAATGCTACTATGTTGGAGATGGAGTATCAGATGAAAAATTTGGTGAAGAAGAAATTGGATTCATTTCTATTATAGACAAAATGAATAATAAGACAATTCCTAAAGATGATAAAAAGGAACAAGAGCTAGCATTTTTTTCACAAGCTGACATAAGGATAGACTGGATTATAAACAGTGGTTGTTCACATCACATGACAAGTGATAAAGGTAGGTTTGTTCATTTAGACAAATAAAATGGAGGTATGGTCAGATTTGGAGACAACACTCCTAAACCAATAGTTGGTAGAGGAGCCATCACTTTGGATGGAAAGAATAGTACTAATGATGTTCTTTATGTTGATGGTTTGAAACATAACCTTCTTAGTGTTGGACAGTTACTTGGAAAAGGCTATCAGATGAAGTTCAAAGATGACAAATGCATCATTAACAACAAATATGGTGTTATGATTTCATCAAGCTCAAAGACAAGAGGTAATGTTTTTCAACTCAATTCAGAAGCAAGCTATTTTGTTGCTAAAGTTGATGACAATTGGTTGTGGCATAAAAGACTATGTCATATCAATTTTGATAACATAGTAAAGATAAGCAATGTAAAGGCAGTAAGAGATCTACCTAGCATAGAAAAGCTAGTTGATACTATATGTAGGGAATGTGTGATGGGAAATCATGTGAGAAATTCATTCAGGAGCAAGCAGAATTCAACAGAGAACAAATTGGATTTGATTCATACAGACCTATGTGGTCCAACTCAAACAAGATCATACTATGGTGAAAGGTATTTCATTTTGTTTGTTGATGATTATACTAGAATGATGTGGGTTGTGTTCTTGAAAGATAAGTTAGAAGAATTTGAGAAATTCAAAATATTCAAAGATAAGGTTGAGAATGAATGTAGAATAAAGATAAAATGTTTTAGATCAGATAGAGGAGGAAAATTCACCTCTAACATATTCTATGAGTGCTACGAGGAACATGGCATAAAGAGACAGTTAAGTGCACTTAGAACCCCTCAACAGAATGGAATTGCAGAGAAAAGGAATAGGATCATCCTTGATATAGCGCGCACCATTATGATAGAATGAAAAGTTGCACACACATATTGAAGAGATGTGGTCACTACAATAGTCTATACCATCAATAGAATTCAATTGAGGCTAGGCGCTGACAAAACACCTTATGCGCTATGGTTTGGTAATGTTCCCATAGTAAAATACTTAAGAATCTTTGAAAGAAAGTGCTACATCAAGAGGGATGAAGCAGTAGGCAAGTTTGATGCAAGAAGTGATGAAGGTATTTTTCTTGGTTACTCTACTAAAATTAAAGCTTATAGATGTTTCAATTTAAGATTGAAAAAGATCATTGAAAGTGATCGTGTAAAGATTGATGAAAAGTTTATGATTAAAGAAAGATATCATGATTAATCACCTATGATTGAAGAATAACCCAGACCCTCTACTAGTGAGATAGTTATTGAAGAGATGTTTGACAGTATTGATGTATTATTCAATGACCCTGAGACAAGTGAAGAAGAAACTCCTAAGCCTGATAAGTCAGCATCACCTAAAGTTCCAAAGTTTACATCAAGAAATAATTCCAAGATAGACATCATTGGAGATCAGAGAGGCAAAGTCTTAAAAAGGTCACAAGAAAAGAACTCATCTAGCAGTGAAGCGGTATGTTTACTATCTCAGATTGAACCCTTAAGTGTTGAAGATGCATGTAATGATTCAGATTGGCATGATGCTATGAAAGAAGAACTCGATCAAATTGTTAAGAATGACACTTGGTAACTGGTCCCAAGACCTAGTGATAAGAATGTGATTGGAACAAAGTGGATATTCATAAACAAGATGAATGAAGATGGCACAGTAGTAAGAAATAAAGCAAGGCTAGTATGTAAAGGATATGTGTAAAGAGAAGGCATTGATTATTCTAACACATTTGCACCTGTGAGTAGATTAGAAGCTATTAAGTTGTTTCTACCTTATGCTATAGTAAAAAACTTCAAATTTTATCAGATGGATGTCAAGTTAGCATTCCTAAATGGAGATTTGAAAGAAGAAGTATACATTGAGCAGCCGAAAGGATTCACCTTATCAGACAGACCTGATATGGTATGCAGATTGAAGAAGGTCCTCTATGGACTTAAGAAAGCCCCTAGAGCATGGTATGAGAGACTATATGGATACTTAACAAAGATTGGATTCAAGAAAGGAGCAGCAGATTGTAATCTATTCATTAGAGAGACATCTGAAGGTTTACTTATTGTAGCTATATTTTTTTATGACATTATCTTTGGAGGTAATGACAAACTAAGTGCAGAATTTGCCAAAGAAATGTAGAATGAATTTGAGATGAGTATGATTGGTCCTATCAAACACTTTTTGGGACTAAATGTGCAGTAGATAGAAAAAGGAATTTTTATTAATCAGTCAAAATATGTGAAAGAGATATTGAAGAAATTCAAGATGGATGATTGCAAGCTAGTAGGAACCCCTATGATCACTGGATGCAAGCTTACAAAAGAAGATGACTCACCAGAAGTAGATGTAATATTGTATAAATCTATGATTGGTAAACTTATATATCTTACTTGGACTAGACCTGATATTTAAAATGCAGTTGGCATAGTTGGAAGATTTGTAGTAGAACCTAAGCAAAGTCACCTCATGGTAGTAAAAAGAATATTCAAATACTTACAAGGCACTATAGATTATGGTCTATGGTATCCTAATTCATAAAATGTTGAGCTTCATGTGTACACTGATGTAGATTGGGCAGGATGTGTTGATGACAAAAAGAGTACTTCAAGAGGAGCAGTGTTTCTTGGTGATAGACTTGTCACCTGGACAAGCAAGAAACAAAATTTTATTTCTCAGTCAATAGAAGAAGTGGATTATGTTACAGTAGCCTTGAATTGTTCTATAATTGTTTGTATCAAGCAGATGATAAAGGAGTTTTGAATTCAGATTGATTATCCTATTGTTATTCACTGTGATAACACTAGCACTATCAATATGTCAAAGAACCCTATGATGCATGTAAAGACAAAGTACATTGAGATCAAGTATCACTTCCTAAGAGAGAAAGTGGCAAAGAAAGAAGTCAAGTTGGACTATGTGACTACTAAAGATCAGTTGGCAGATATATTCACAAAACCCTTGCCTAAGGATACTTTTGAGTATCTCAAGGAGAATTTGGGAGTCATTCCCTTCCCTAATTCTTCTTAGAAGAAAGAAGGAAAGGCATCAGTCCCCATGGACTGATGGAAGGTTGACTACTCTACCTCAGGAGTAGTACCGATGCTTAAAATGAATGGAACCCTTTGCCATTGATGTCAAAGGGGGAGTAATATATAGATTCATGAAAAATAGAAGTAAAAAGAGGAGTAATATACTAAGGGGGAGCAGTATTTAGTTATGATAGCAGTACAATTGAGGAAATGGAGAATATTAGAAAATATTGTAGCAGATGGAGGATTCATCCTTGAGGGAGTTCTGATGAGGAAATGGATAATTTTATAAAATAAATGTTCATTTGAGTTAGTGGTGGTTTTTCATTCCACATGTTGCTATCAATGCCAAAGGGGGAGATTGTTGGAGATTTGCCAGCAAGCCAGTACTGACTGTATGTTTGTCATTGATGACAACATATGGAAAGTAGCATGCGTGGAAGTCTTATGCAATAAGCATTTAGTATATGTAGCATGGATATGATATCAGCATGATATCATGAGCGCAAAGGTTAACTATTTGTACAGATAGTTATATAGCAGCTGGTGTCAATAGTGTTCCTGACAGAGTAACAGGCAGTGTTCTGTATGGTTGTCCATATAGTTATCATGGAGCCTTGTGCACTTGGATATATGTTGAAGACATGTTCATGATGTTTTATTTATGGACATATAGTCTGTTGATGAGTAGAAGTGAAGTTATGCAGTCACTATTCGCCAGCAGCAGTTTCATGTGTTTATTTAGAAGAGCTGACAGAGATTTTAATGATTATGAAGTTGCACCTATCATGTGGGTATGCACCCTTGGATTTAAGCTTAAAGGAGAGCTATTGATGTTTTGTTAAGAGCGCATGAGTTAATTCAGCTTACAGAGAAAAATCTAGTTGTTTTGGTAGAGCCGACAGTGTGTAGCATGCGTCTACAATTATCTTATTGGACAAGTCCTAGATTGTGTTGCATGCATAGTAGAGCTGACAAAATGTTGTTAGAGTTTTTTGTGGTTTCTCTAATATGATTTCAGGTGGTTCTAAAAGGCCAACTTGATTATATCATTTAGAGGGAAGACATTTATAGGCAGTCATTTGTGATTCCTGAAGTGTGGTTCATAGTTGATTAAGCAAAGCAAAGCAGAGCAGAGTGTGCGAAGTGTTGAGCCATTAGAAGAAGGTCTATGTGACCAAGTAAAGTACTTGTGATATACATTGGAATTGATCCAGACAGTAGGTCAAAGTATAGTTCACTAAGATCCATATATAGTGTGTATCTATTATTCAGAAGGTTGTAGCCTACACCCATTTGAGCAGTGAGCTCTCGGATAGTGTGTCCTCTCCCCTAATAGGGACAATTATAAAAGAATCCTAACAGGGTCTAACCCTTGAATAGGTCTACTATACTAAATATATTGTAAAGAAACTCCTAACAGGGTTAAGGATCTTCTAACAAGGATCATAATACTCTAGTGCAGAATATTAGTGGGTGTCAATTCTCACTGGGGTTTTTACCTATTTGGGTTTCCCCGTAACCAAAACATTAGTGTTGTGTTCTTGTGTTATTTAATTGTGTTTAAGCTTTATGTTTAATTATACTTAATTGGATTAAGAATTGAATCTTGTAGATAACTGATTCACCCCCCACCCCCCCCTCTCAGTTAGCTCTTGGGACTATTCCTAACAACAGTGTGTTTGTAACCTTTAACATGGTTGGATCTTCATCGAGCTTACTTCAAAAGAGTGAAAATTATTTTGGGTTACTGGTCCTAGGTGGTTTTTCCCTTAGCATGGTTTCCACATTAAATTATTGTGTTATGTGTTTCTTTGATGATTGTTTTATTTTCATACTTTACATACTACACATTTGATTTGGTTGATAATCACAGTGAGTTAATTAACTGGTAATTAGTAAAAGGCACAAACAGTTTAATAGTTTATGTTACTGAGTTGTTGAATTTGTTGAAATTGTTTTGAGTGTTACATCTTTGCATTTAGGACTATAGGATAATTGATCTAACTGATTCACCCCCCCTTAGTTATTCTAACAGTTTCTAGATTCAATATATCTATAGATTCTTCTTATGTTAGCCTGTGTTTCTCAGTAAATCATTTTCCTTCTTCTCGACAACATATATGTTCTCTTAGCTCATTAACTATTGTGACTCTCAGTAACCTACTCAGTGCTCAATCTTCCTTTCCTTTCTCGGTGTCTGTTCCTTATTCCTTTTACCAAAATTTCCTTTCCTTACTTCCCTTTACCGACTAGCTTATTTACTTTACTGACTTGACTATCCTTCTTTACTGAATAACTTTGACAATCATTATGACTTTATCAAAACTAATGACAATAAAATAACTCTATATAGGATTATAAATCTCCTCCTTTGGCATTAGTTTGGCCTTTTTTTTAATCCTTCAAATTCATCAAAATTTTGTGTCCTTAGCAAAATTTGACCATGTATACACTTCTTAATATAACTCCTTATATCTCCATTATCCAATTACTCAATATTCATTACTCATTTATCCCCCTGTAGTAATGCTTCCTATATACATATATAACCATCTCCTTTACATACATATTCCACTTTTTACCATACAATATGTTATCCCCTTTTTTTGACAAAAATGCCAAAAACAAATTTACTTACAACTATCCAGTGGATGAATCTTATCAAAAATATATTTGTATCTCTGTTGTGCATCTTTTAGTGATAATGCCCATGATTTCTTTATTGTTTGTAATAACATAATTTTTTCTCGTATGTCAGCTACAAGACTTAGCATGCTATCTATTAGCAAATAGATTTGTCCCTTTTATAAATGTTTAGAAAATGACTCAAGAATTACTAAATAACAAGACACAATCCATGACTAATAGTAGAGTCACTTGCAATGGCTATGGGAAAGTTCTCTCTACATTTTGATAGGAAGGCTTAGTTCCCTTCTTCAAATTTACAATGAATAAAAGAAATTGATATGTCTTTAACTAGAAGACATGAAGGCATGCTAAAGTCCACCCTTAAACATGGGATGAATGCAATTATTAGATTTATAAACTTGAGTAATGGGGAGAAAGAAAGACAAATGACCAACTAATCACTTGCCCACCCTTCTCACTTATAGAGAAACAAGAAGATCTTGACTTATTATTTATCTTCACATATGTAAATGTATGAAACCCCATAATTTCATAACCCACAAAAAATATTGATAAATGGAGCAAGACATACTAAGAATAAGAATTCAATAACCAATAGATCATTTATAGTAAAAAAATATTAATCCGAACCAATAGATTCAAAGCAATATATTCCTTTATTTCAAAATATAATCAAGCATGGCCTACTGACCATTCTGATCCTTAAACCATAATCAACATACAAAAATAGAATTGATAAGTTCCTCCCCTCCCTCTGTTACAATTTTCACAGGAAAATATATTCTCCTTCTCCTCTAGCCACAAGACCACTGGCAAAAGATGGACCTTGTTCTTGGCTTTATGTGGCATATTTATTTTCTTTTCTTTCCCATGATATTTTTCAGTTTTGATAACTGATTCTTTATTATTCTTTAAATTTGTTCCCTTTATCATTTCATTGGACTTAAGATTTTATAAATTTTATGTTTACAAGGATAATAATGAAGATATCTATCAAGCCAAAAGAACATGCACCTTTGGACAGGTGATACAATTTAAACTTTTTAAATCTTTATCTGATTTATTATCAGAGTTAATTCTTGATATGATGTATTTGATTAATCAAGCCACATATGTATCCATTTAGCATCTTCATGAAACTTTCAACTGGTGGTGATATGTCATTTATTATATTTCAAAATTATCTCGAGGTCTTTGATCCAAGCCGATAACATTCCCATTGTTCATCCTCTATCTTGTTTATGCAGTTATAGCAAGAGGCTATTGGCCTCTCTGATAGACCTCTACATAGTCATTTGTAAATTTTGAATGCAACCATATGTTTTCAATCTCTCCAATGAAGATCTAGATAATTAGGTTTTATAAAACATATCCTAAATTTATCTCGGTCCAACAGTTGAGCTGAGAGTTATGCGCCCTACATTGAGACCAATTTTTTTGTCTTCAAATTTTTTTTGATTATAGGCTACTGAAGAAATATTTTTTGTACAGTCATCATCTCTCTCTAGGTATACCATTATATATTGCAAACATTTCTTCTCCACAATCAGATTTTGTAATTCCATTTTCCACCTGGTGTACCATGTTTCCATTTCAACATCTAATACATGGAATGACATAATAATAGGGGCACATCCTTACCGCTATGAAAAACAATTGACATAGACCACACTATGAAACATTTCCACCTTAATTAAATTATTTACCTTACTTATAAATAATTCCTTGGATTTTCATTTCTCCACTGTTTGAAAATTACATAATAAATATAAGCATTTTCCCCCTCCTTTTGGTATGCTTTACAAATCTCCATGCAAATGGCTGAATATCCATCTGTATTGGACATTAGTTCCTGATTGGTTCATGGAGCTTTCCTCTTTCTTTTTAAACTTTCCATTTTCTCTGTTCAAAGGAGTGTCAATATCATCAATATGATAGTTGGAAATTATAAATTACATATGGGTTTCAATAATGATGTGGCCCCTGGCTCTTCAAATCATTAGATTAGTTAAGATCCTTTGTTGACCCCAAATATTAAAGAGAAATGAAAATACACTACAACATGTAATCATAACATGTTGGTTATAAAGAAAATTCACTAGTCACCAGTTAAATTGGAATCTTTTTGATATGTCTTATATGTTTATACTTCATGCATTCCATATTCACCAATCTTAATCTCAACTTTGAACTTGGGGTTTTTGAACCTGTACTTTCTAACTGATGAGCTTTGCTTTCAAACTTAAAATTTGAACTATGAACTGGCAAACCTGCACTTCGAACTTGAACTTTGAAATTTGAAATTTGAAATTTGAACTGTGCAGTTTAAATTCAAGTTCAACAAGTCCTTGCAACACTTCCTTTTCACAAAATATCAACTTTACATAGGCATTGTTAGCAAAACTGATATAAGATATGGGACAACTGAGAATATTTTTCGTTTAGGATCAGTTTTAAATTTTTAAAAGCTATGTGCCAAAGGCAAGCCAACACTATCCATAACTCTTATATCAGGGGTTCTCACTAAGTCTTTATCCTTATGAGTATGTTATGTAGTGACTCTATCTTGGGTATCAAATATGTTTGCAACTCCATGAGTTCCATTCAGATTTTGTTCTCCTCTTGTCTCAACTCATGTTGCACTCCCATTAGATGCTTCAACCTTTGATAATAAACTTTTAAAGTATCAGGCTCAGTTGTGACCTTAGCTAGCTGCTCATTCAAATTTTTCTCAATCGATTCATCTTTTGCCTTTATGTCCTTTGTGAAATTTGAAATGATTTTTTTTTTTGAAATAATGAATGAATATCTTGCAATTATTTTTCCAATTCATTAACCAATTCACAAAGTGTTACCTTATCAAGTGCTACATATTGAAGTAATTCTTTAATTATCTTATCTTCCATTTTCTTTCTATGAACTTGTATCAAATATTATGTGGTTTCAGTACCTGGTTGATTGATTTGACTCACCAGTTCACTCAATTGACTGTATATACTTCCCTTCACATTTATATCTTCATCTGGTACAATTTCCTCTAGTATCTCTTTGACATTCTCTAGCACATTGGTTTTCTATTTCTTGGATACCAATTTGCCTTGTGCTACTTTCCTCTTGAGTAAATCTCCAAATTTTGATAACTCTTTAGGTCTCAAGGTGGAGATCTCAATCTTAGGAATTATAATTGGTTGGCTTAAATCAATTTTCTCCTTTTCACACTTCCTCTTCTTTGAATTTTTCATTTCTGCTTGCATACTCTCACCAGCAGACAACTTTGGGGAATGTGATGCCTTATTTGCATCAGATGTAGAAGTAGTTGTATCTTTAGTTTCTCTTTTTTTTCTTCATTTTTCTTTTCTTCCTTCTTCTCTTCTTGTTTATTTTCCTCCTTTTTCTCTTCATGAATCTCTTCTTTCTTTTCTTCTTCTTTATCATTTTCCTTCTCCTTGGGCTTCCCTTTCTCAAGTTCTTGTGACTGATGAGGACCTATAGTCTTGGTAGAGATGAGTGGCTCTTGTTAGAGTAGTCTTATGTTAGCTAATAATTAAATCATTTATTATTAGTTTATCATACTCTAGGCTTAAGTTTCACTTAGGCGCTTTATAATTCTTTAGGGTTTTAAGCTTTTAGGGTTTCGTGTTTCCTTTTATAAGGATTCACTTCTTTCATTTCAATAAGGAGATTGTATTTTTTCATCATTGTTAATAGAAGATTATTTTCTTGCAACATGGTTTTGCAGTCTCTGGCCTATTGGCCGCCATAGCTTTCTGTTCTTTTGCTTCTTCTTTGTGACAGTCTTGCATGCAGGTGTTCTTGGGATGATTTGCGTTTGTCAAATCTAACATGGTATCAGAGCTCTCCTGTTGTTCGCTGTTCGAGTTTTATTGAAGCATAGAGGGTTTCAGAAGTTTTTTTATGGATCTGGGGGGGAGCCAAAATTTGGCTCACCTTGGGCAAAAACAGACACCACCATTGTGTCCGGAAGGCCCAAGAACCCCTAAATCCATATAAAACTTGTCCATTTTGGACATAGTGGCATCTGAGGCAAAAAATTTTTGCATACCAGGGCCGTACTGCCCTGGCACGCACTCCGAGGTGGGTACACGGCGATTTTAAAAAAAAAAAAAAAATTTGGGGGCGCCGCCCAGCGGCCACCCCCGCGCCGCCCAGCAGCAACTGCAGCCGCGGCCACCACCCGAGCGGCCACCGCAGCCGCGGCCCCCGCCACTGCAGCAGCCCCGGCCCCCCGCCACCGCGCCACCCGCGGCCGGCTCCGCCGCCTCCCGGCTCCGCGGCCCCCGCTCCTCTGCGGCCTCCGCCGCCCTCGGCCCCGCCGCCCGCTGCCTCCGCTCCGCCGTGCTGCAGCACCTCCGCGGCCCCAGCCGCCTCCCGGCCCCGCTCCGCTCTAGCGGGCGCTCCGCTCTGCAGGCTCCGCCCGGCCCACCGCCGCTCCGCTGGCCCCCGCCGCCGGTGGCGGCCCGTTTCAGCCCCCGCGGGCTCATACACACAGCCGCGTGGTCATATGACCGACCAGGGGCTGCGGCCCAGCCCCCGGAGCGCGCCATGCGTCCGGGGGCCTATTTTTTTAGCCCCTGGGGCATTTTGTCAGTCCTTTTTTGGCATTTTTAGGGGTACTGGGCTTTTTTCGCTCTACAGGGAGCATACAGGGGTCTTTTTCTGACTTCTTTATATCGTCGGAAAGCTCTTTCCGAGCTCTTGCCGATAATGGAGGTTAGGATTTTGGGTTCTACCATTTCAATAGCTTTTTTTTCTGTTGAAGTCTGATGTCTGTTTTTGCCTTCCGGGAGTCATATCTGGCTCATCCGGACTCCTTTTTTGGCAAACGAGATATCGTCGGAAAGCTGTTTCTGTGTACTATTCAGTGGCAAAGGTATTTCTTCCAGATTCTACTCCAGGTTTTCACTCCTCTGAGTTATGCAGTTTATGCCCTCTGGTGGTGTGCTTGGTTCTACAGGTCCGGGGATCTCTTCTTCTGGTTTCTTCGTGCACTCTTCTTTCTGACTTCTGAGCTTGCATGCTCTTTCTGATGCATCTTTGTTCTATAAACGCACTGAGATAAAGTTCCCTCTTCTGCATTTCTGGGATCTTTTTCACCTGGTTCAGTTTTAGTATTCGCACTCAGTTATAAAGTGCCATGGGGGGATTCTGATGCATTTGCCACTATAGGCGCATCCACTCTTGTCAAGTGAGCGTACCTTCCACGACATTAGCCCATGTAGACTGTGTCTATGACACCGCCCTTTATCTTGTGTGTGTGCTTCTGTTGCACTGTTGGTGTTCCTGGTTCTTCTTCTGCAGCTGTTTCTGGCATCGCATTTCAGTGTTCCTGTCACCTCTCCCAGTTCATCACTATGGAGGGGTTCACCTGTTGGTTCTATTGCTTCCTGGTTCGATTGATCAGCTCTTCAGACACTTGTCTTCTCTACCTGGTCATGCACTTCAGTGGGGGTTCCAGCAGTATCTTCTGACAGAGTTTTCAGACATGCTTCAGAGGAGTTTCTTGCTCTCTTCTTGTTCCTTTCTCTGGGACATCTTTTGCTTTATGTTTGGGTACCTGATCAGGCCTAGTTTCCGGGACCCATCTTTCCTGCTTTCTGCAGTAGTTTAGCTTTTTTTGCTTCTCCCTAAGTTACACTTAAGGGGGGGTGTTAGAGTAGTCTTATGTTAGCTAATAATTAAATCATTTAATTATTAGTTTATCATACTCTAGGCTTAAGTTTCACTTAGGCGCTTTATAATTCTTTAGGGTTTTAAGCCTTTAGGGTTTCGTGTTTCCTTTTATAAGGATTCACTTCTTTCATTTCAATAAGGAGATTGTATTTTTTCATCATTGTTAATAGAAGATTATTTTCTTGCAACATGGTTTTGCAGTCTCTGGCCTATTGGCCGCCATAGCTTTCTGTTCTTTTGCTTCTTCTTTGTGACAGTCTTGCATGCAGGTGTTCTTGGGATGATTTGCGTTTGTCAAATCTAACAGCTCTAGATTCTGATCTTTTGCAGTCTTAGTCCCTGTAGTTTCCTCAATGTCATTTTGTTTAGTTTCCTTCACTGGTTCGATAGACTCCTCTATGTCAGTAGGATTTTCATTTATAGCCTCTAAGATAACCTCTTCAATCTTAGGAAAATTAAGTATTTTTTCAATGACTAGATCTACATCCATCAATTTTTCTTTTTCTGAATCTTCAGTACTCATTTCTTCAGTTTCTTTCTCCTATGTTGAATCTACATCCATCATTTTCTATCTCCTATGTTGGATCTTTATAATTTATATCTTCTATTATAAACTCATCTTTGTCAATTGTCAAATCAATAGGATCTGACTTACCTTGGGGTTCCTTGATCTCTTTTGGTAGGTTGGGAAAGAAGATCTTTCTCCATATGCTATATTTTTTCATTTTTGTACTTCCTCTAGTTTACTGTCTATTATTCTTAGTGCTCTTCCCTTGACTAGAAATCTCTTTAAGTATTTTTCAAATGCTTCATTCATCCCTTATAATGACAACTCAGGTAAAATGATAGCTAGAGATCTTTCCCTCATTTGTTTCATAGATGCCATTGCATATTTCCATCTTGCATCTATCTTGTTGTATAACTCATTTGGTGCTCAATTAGCCATCTCAATTGGAGTAGTTCTAAATTTGTACAGATTAAATACAATTTCTTCCTGAATCTTTTCTTTTTCCACTTCATTCTTGGTTTCATACTTAGCATACTTCAATCCAGAAAGAATTTTATACTTCTTAAGATTTTCAAGAAACTCATCTAAGTTTCTCATATTATACTTGGTTTGTTTTGTACAATTTTGAATTGGATCAAATCTTATGATTTAGTTTTACTATCTTCTTGTAGCTTTAGCTTTCTCCTTGGTCTACCAAAAGTATTCTTTTCTCTCATATAATTTTTGGGCTTTGATTGTTATACCTCTAGTTTCTTCTTGTCTCTCGGTGTGGAGGAAGACCTTGTCAATGGTATTGTACTAATTGGGCTAGGGGTTTCCTTTTTCATTCTTATTTTTTTTCCCTTAATTTCAAAAGCACCAGCTTCATCTTCTTCAAGAGTAACTCCTATATTTTTAGACAAAATATTTATCATTCTGGTGCTTTTCCTTAATGCCTTAGGTATCAATATGTCTAGCTTTATTTTTCTCTTCACTTCCTCATATATACCATACCAATTGGCCCTCTTATCAATAGGTTTAGCTAACAATTCTTCTATTTTATAAGATGAAATATCAATGTCCATATCATATCCTATAGGTGGTATCTAGATGGTTCTCAGCCCCACTGCCTTTACTATACATATGTCAGTGTCCACTTCAAAACATATAGAATTGTGATATTTGTCCACTAGCTAAGCTGGAACTCTAAACTTTTTGTGCATTCTAGTTTGAAACTTTGAAAAATAGTAATTCATTATCATGTCAAGTTATATCCTAAACTTTGAATATACTCATTTATCTGATAAGTAATTGGTTTATTCACACTCCATTCTACATCACCGATTGATGGTAAAAATAAATTTGAAAGTAGAAAAATATACATACCAACAATAATTGTAAGTTTAGTTTGTTGGTCTTTTCTTTCCTAATTGTATTCATGTTGTCATCAAAATGCTTCAATAAGATCTCACATAGATCTATCTTCATATCATTCTTCACAATCTTGTAGGCTATATCCATAGCTCCATAAGGTACACTGTCTACTCAAGATGACTGTCAAATTTGATAGGATATCATATTAATTGTATATCTTAACTCAGGTGTTAGGAATAGTCCCAAGAGATAACTCAGAGGGCGGGGGGGGGTGAATCAGTTATCTATAGGATTCAATTCTTTATCCAATTAAGTATACTTAAACATAAAGCATAAAAACAATGAAATAACACAAGAACACAACACCAATCTTTTGGTTACAGGGAAACCCAAATAGGCAAAAACCTCGATGGGAATTGACACCCACTAATATTCTGCACTAGAGTATTATGATCCTTGTTAGAAGATCCTTAACCCTATTAGGAGTTGATTTGCAATATATTTAGTATAGTAGACCTGGTCAAGGGTCGGACCCTATTACGAGTCTTTTACAATTGTCCCTGTTAGGGGAGAGGACGCACTGTTTGAGAGCTCACTGCTCAAATGGGCGAAGGCTACAACCTTCTAAATAATAGATACACACTATATGTATATCTTGGTGAACTGCACTTTGACCTATTTTTTGGATCAGTTCCAATGAATAGCACATGTACTTTACTTGGTCACATAGACCTTCTTCTGATGGCTCAACACTTCGCAAACTCTGCTCTGCTCTTCTTAATCAACCATGAACCACACTTCAACAATCACAAATGACTGCCTATAAATATATTTCCTCCAAATGATATAATCAAGTCAGCCTATTAGAACCACCTTGAAATCATAATAGAGAAACTATAACAAACTTCAACAAACATTCTGTCAACTCTACTATGCACTTAACACAATCTGGGACCTGTCCAATAAGATAATTGTAGACACACACTACACACTGTCGGCTCTACCAAAACAACTGGATCTTTCTCCTCAAGCTGAATTAACTCATGCACTCTTAAGTGAACATCAATAACTCTCCTCTAAGCTTAAATCCAAGGGTGCATATCCACAGGATAGGTGCAACTATATAACCAATAAAATATCTGTCGGCTCTTCTGAATAAACATAGGAAACTGCTGCTGGCGAATAGCGACTGCATAACTTTACTTCTACTCATCAAAAAACTATGTGTCCATAATTTAAACATCACTAACATGTCCTAAACATATATCCAAGCGCACAAGGCTCCATGATAACTATACGGACAACCATACACAAAACACTGCCTGTTACTCTATTAGGAACACTGCTGACACAAGCTACTATATAATTGTCTGTACGAATAGTTAACCTCTGCGCCCATGATATCATGTTGATATCATGTCCATGCTACATATACTGAAAGCTTACTACATAAGACTTCCATGCATGCTACTTTCCATATGTTTTCATCAATGACAAACATACAGTCAGTGCTGGCCTGCTGGCAAATCTCCAACATCAGGGTCATCAACAATAGATAATTTGAGACCTCTTCCGTCCCATTTTTTTTGAGTCAAGTCACACAATTTTTTATTGTCATTTTTCTTATGAGATTTCAATCTATCATCAATTGGATAACTAGTTACAATATGTACCACATCCTTTGTGATATTTACAGGTGCATCAAGCCACATGAATTGATTGTCAACTAGTCTCAAAACAATTCTCATCCATTTTGACTTAAACACACTTGGTACATGTAGTGCATGCATCAAACCTTGGTTTCCAAATAAATATGCTCATCTTTCAATTTCCCATTTTCATGTAGATTCTGGTAGGGTGTATCAATTTCAGCTTGGAAAACATCCTCTATCTTGCAGTGGATGAAAGCACACATGTCTTCAATCAAAATGACTCTTGGAGGGATCAAAGATAGGGCTCCCATTTTTTCGGCTTCAGAAGTTATGGCTAGTGGCAGCTTGTATTTTTGATTGACTAGATCAATCTTCTCCATGTAAATAAGATTTTGAATTTTTGGTACCATTGGTTGACAGATTAATCACTTGATCATAGGTTTTTTTTAATATCAACTCATTTACATTTGGACAACTTTAGAAAACACCAGTAATTACTTGAATGCACTTGATAATGATAAGATCTTCTCAATTGATCACATGAATTCTCTTGGAGGACTCATGCACAGTGCTTCAAATTCTCTTGAAAATGTAAGGTAAAAATAAAATGATAAAGGGTCTATTTCTACTTTTTCCTCGATTAACGACTATAATTTTAGCATTAAATGTTGTTACTAACTCCCTTTTCACTAATTACCAATTGGACTTCCTTTCACTGAATAAGACAAAATAACACATTCTCTTACTAATCAAAATATGAAATGTTAATTTCACAACATATATCCAAATGCATCTAAATATGCTAGAATATAGATCTTTGCACAAATGTTAAGAACCCATTTAAGATTAAATTTAATTATCAATTCCTGCACATACCTTAGACCGATTAGGTTAAGATAGGTGCACCGGATCCATAGGATGAGGTGCCATCAATTGCTCCAAGTTCAGTTCCATCATCTCGAGACTTTCTTCGCCATGTTCTATTCATCTGTCCACTTATCTCTTCAACAATAACTTGAACAGTTTCACTTAGTTGTTCCTCTATTGGGGCTTTAGCTCGGTACCTGCAACCTTTGGCTAGGTGATCAACCTTATGAAAATGAAAAAAATCCATTCCAAAATTTCTCCATGATCTTATATTGTTCCTTCCATGCATCAAAATGCAATTTTATGCAATGTGTCCAAATCTCCCACATATTGTACATGTAATTCTTGTATTGTAGTCCCATGGTATTGTTGAACCTTGTCGATTATTTACAGAATTATGTCAGTTAGGTAACCATTTAACATTCTTCCTTTGTGACCTGCATTCTTTAGACTTGTGACCATATCTATTGCAGTTACCATAGAATATTAGCTTCCTTGAATTGTTATCAATCCTTATCTACACTCAAATCCCTTATGACCATACTTATTTCAATTGTAACAATAACCATTAAACTTAGTAATGCTTGGTGGATTACCTCTTTTACTCCTACACACATTATTTGTATGACCCGGTTTCCCACAATTATAGAAAGTAGGCTTCTTTTTCTTTAGTAGGGTAGTAGCGTGTTAGTTGGCTTCTTGTTTTGAGGAATCTCCCTTCTTGGTAGTGTTATTTTCATTAAACCCAAGTCCAAAAGTATCTCTCGGTTGTGTCTGACCTCTAAGTTGTTGATCCAATATTCTTAGTGTTTATTCATTCCTTTTCAAGACTTCATTTTTATCCTTTTTATATTTCTGTTCATTCTTCAAGTGTTCATTTTCCGATCTCAATCCAGCAATCTCTTCAACTTCCTTTGTGATTTCCTAATTAGCATCGATTAGTTGATCTTTCAATTTGTAGTGATTTTGTGTTATCCTTTGTATTTCCACATCTTTCTCATTCATCCTTGCACTCATTTTTATTCTTTCATCTTCAACCATTCTTTTATCATCTTTAGCTTTTCTTTTTTTGTCTAGGACTTCACACATTCTTATTGATTAAGCTTCTTGTTCTCTTTTTAGTGTTTTTACCTGACCGGTAAGGTTTTTATTTTTTTCAAACAGTTCTGATATGGAAGCTTTAGATTCATCAGACATACTTCCCTCTAATTGTTCTTCAAGTTCTTCAAGTTGATCTTATGTATCCTTCAATTGATGTGGTAGCTCCTTTCTCTTGTTAAGTGAATGCTTCATTTTTCTTGTCAATTCATCAATCTAGTCATTGGCCATCCTCAGTTCCATGTTCATGTTATCAATAACTTTTCCATACCTATAGCTTTCCACCTCTTCATTTCTTTCCTCTCAAGTGGTTAAATTTATGAATAAGAGACCTTGCACTGATACCAATTGTTGGATTAATTTATGGAAAGTTAAGTACTGAGAGGGGAGGGGTGAATTAGTACTCCAAATTTTTTTTTCTATCTTTATAACCATTCACTGAATTCATAACTTTGCATTAAAAAAAAAATTAAAAAAATATCATGAAATACAACTCATAACACCATTAAAGAAATGTACTACGGGATTTTACAACTCTAATCTAAGAAATGTACCCTATTAAAGGATTTACAATTTAAGATTTTTAAGTCCTAATCAGTTAAAATCTTTTACAATTATGATTACACACTTAATCAATACATAACATTGTTTGTAATGCTTGCATCAACATATTCTTATAAGACTCAATATGCTCAATAACAATTTACCTCATACTGTACTTCACTCACAATTTCACTTCAGTACTCGATAACATCAAATTTCTATCACATTCACAATTCTATTCTTATTGCTTTTTTACTCGGTTTCTTCTCTACTCATCACCTTCACACTTATCTCTGAATGATCATCACCCTTCTCTCTTCAATTTCCCCTTCACATCAATCACACACACACACACACACACACACACACACACACACACACACACACACACACACACACACACACACACACACACACACTCATCTTTATAGACTGATCCATTTTATACTCAATTTATAAATAGTGGAAGCATTCTAGAATCATGTCCTTAAGAAGTGCTAGCATTGGTTACATCTTAAATGCATATATTACATTTAATTCTCATTGGCGGATCTCACCTTATAATCATGAAAAATCATCATATTCAAATCTCCAATATTTTACCAAACAATCTCCTCGAGATTTGTAAAATGTTTTATGCTCGGTGTCCAGATTCAATATATCTATAGATTCTTCTTATGTCAGTTTGTCTTTCTCGGTAATACATTTTCCTTCTTCTCAACATGTATGTTATCTCAACTCAGTAACTATTGTAACTCTTTCTAACTACTCGGTACTGGGTCTCCCTTGCCTTGCTCAGTGTTTGTTCCTTATTCCTTTTACCAAAATTACCTTTCCTTACTTCTCTTTACCAACTTGACTATCCTTCTTTACCGAATGACTTTGACAATCATTATGACTTTATCAAAACTAATGACAATAAAATAAATCTATAGGAGTATCACTACCATCCTATGAAATGCACTTCATAAGGAATAATGCTATATCATTTCATTCCATGGAAAGATCTTTGAGCTATTAAACCATTTTGTAGATTTGAGATCTCCTAGGAACTAGAAACCTTTTAAAATTATCTCTGTAGTGTCCATAAGCATTTTTAGGGAGGTTTGTGCCTTCAAGAACCAGCATCATGACCACTACAATCACTTCCATCAATAATGTAAAGGAAATCATATCTATTGAGATGAAACCTGTTTCCTAGGCTTTTGAAAACTTCTTAGATAAATTAGGGTTGAAGCCTTGCATTTCTTTAATGTTGTTATTTTTGTGCCCAATCAAAATCAACTAGAGCATGGAGGACCATTTTTTAAAATATCACATTTGTCAAGTTTGCAATGAATGAGATACCCCCCATAGAACTCTAAATGGAGGAATACACAAAGATGATTTGATAAAAATAGAAAGCTAGACTAGAAACTAGAATATTTTTTCAATACAAAGTATGACAAAATATGGAAATTGTACTTGTAAAATGATATTTTTTGAAAGCATAATATTACAAGGAGTATTATATGATAGGTTATTATTAAATTGGTAGGGATCAAACATTTAGGCAACATTTGTGAGTTGATCATTAAGGATAGTAGCCTAAGATTCCTCAACAATATCATGCAAAGAGGTCCACATTGGGATAGAGGTAGTGAAGTGGTGAATGCTAAAAATTCTATCAACTAAGTTGTTCCCCTCCTAGACGGTGTGTTGGATCTTGACATGAGAAATAAGGGAAAATATGTTGCAAAATTTAGTGATGATGTGAATAACAACCTAGGTGGGACACACTTTCCCACTAAGCATCCTGATAACATTTTTTTCATCTTCTTCAATATGATTTTGTAAAATTAATTTTGAAAAGAAAGAACAATCCTATTATATGTTGCATCTAGCTTAACATATTTTGGAGTTTAGATTCCCAAATTGGCAATGTAGGCCAACCTCAAGTTACCCTTTTTGTCTCTTGTAATACTAACCCCACTAGCCTGACCTAGGTTCCCTTTAGTGGAGCCATCAAAATTTATTTTAAGTCATCTAAGCTTGGGGGATGAAGGGGGTCAATTTAATATTATTCCTGAATCCTAGAGAGAGAGAGAGAGAGAGAGAGAGAGAGAGAGAGAGAGAGAGAGAGAGAGAGAGAGAGAGAGAGAGAGAGAGAGAGAGAGAGAGAGAGAGAGAGAGAGAGTGTGTGTGTGTCCAACATTTAAAGTAATATTCCAATGTAGAGGGGAGAAATAAAACTTGTGCTCGTTTCCATGAAAATACTTTATATTTTCCTTGACATTATTAAAAAATAGAACACGAGCGTGCTTCCCAATTAGTTTTCTTTTTCCTAAATATTTTTTTATTACGTTCTTTTCATACAGACTAGCTTGTGCGTAGAAATATCTACAACAAGAGCTCAAGAATAAAAGGGTGTTAGCTTCGAGAGGACCAACTAGACAAATTCACTTGAATAAATTTATGCCAAACCCACTAAATGGTGAAGAGTTTCATAATATTTTTCCTTAAATTCCATGAGTAAGGACATTAGAACATGTTGTGGTTGATACTTTCCATATCCTTCTCACAAAGAGCATATCTATCGACAAAATGAATCCCCCTCTTTGTAGATTATCTAGAAAAGGACTTTTCTTGTGATAAGAAGTCGAACAAAAGAATCAAATTTTATGAATAGTTTACTAAATAAATGACCCTCTTTTGTACATTATCGACAGTAACAATTTTCCCATGACAGGTGGTCCACTAGAATTTATATCAAATTTTAGGAATGGTTTGGGATCTCTAGATCTTAGATCATTTAATTTGGTGGGCCACTAAGGGGAAAAATATTGAAACCAAATTTCATAAAGTAGAACCCATCATGCAATGCCAACCAAATTAATCTATCTTCCGAATCCAACATATAAAATCTCATGTTCTTCAAAAAAGGAAGGAGATCCTGACCAATAGTGTGGAGAGGCATGTCAAACCATATATGATTAATTTTGTAGGAGAGAGGTGAAGTAGAAATATTCCAATAATCATACACCAAAGAACTACGTATTTTAGTCAAATCTCTTTCAATAGATAGAAAAATTGGGTGGAATTCTAGAGGGACTAAAGAGGTCTAGAGGTCTTTCAAGAAGAAGACCCTTCCACCACTCTCAATTTTCCATAGACACCCTTACACAAGGAGAGATTCAATTTTGATCAGAATGTTCAAGATAAAAGAATCATGAGGAAAAACGCCCTCATATAAAAGAAAAAAAAAACTATTATTATTCTAGAGGGAGAGCACTTTGGAGTTACTTATAATATCATATGCATAATTTTCAAAGTTTCTTAACAAGATGCATTGCATTCTATTTTGGAGGCATCACATGTGAAGAGCTTGGCATTGAAGAATTGGGCATCCAAGGGTCCATGCTTTTGGTTGATGATTTATTGAAAAGTATTGTTGGTTTCTTGGGTTTTCTTGGGTCATATATTGGGGGTTTGAGATGGAGATCACAAGTCATATATTTTGTATTGACATCCTGTACAAAATTATCCAAAATTAAGAGTTGTTGATCTACTATGAAGCTCTAAGATTGAAAGGGTATTATAGAAACTAGTGTTGTACATGAAATATTGGTTTGTTGCCTTGGAATTTGAGTTTTTCCTTGAAAACATTTTCCCAAGATATATCTATCTTTATCTTTTTTTGGCGATTGTCTTATTTTATTTTCTTGTTATTCATTTGTAGATGTTCTTTTATATAATACAAATTTACTATACTATATTTAGATTGGAGAGATTATACTTCTTTTATCATAGTACTAAATAAATTTTTTTTCATGGAAAAATGTCAGGACACATACATGTTAGTAACTGTACCTTTATATTACAAATTGAACTGATTTGAGTAAGCAAATATCTAAACTACAAGCCTCGTCTAGCTCAACAACCACATATATGAGGATCTAGTCTATCGAATTTATCTAGGGGTTAAACCTATCTCAAATGCACCTCCAGGATTTTCAACCTCGGTGGATGGCTTTTTATATCTTATATTACCATTGTACTTAACCATTTAAACTATAACCTTTAACCAATTTTATTAAAAAAATTATCATTGATTCAATAAATATAATAGTTTTATATTACATTGAATATAATAACTCATACTTAGAACTTCAAAATATTACTAATAGTAGTGGAACAAACGTACAGATAAATTATAACATTATTCGAATGTATAAATTGGTTCATCTTGAGGTTAATCATTACAATATGGAAGAAAAAACAAAGATACGATATTTACAAAACTTGTTAGCATTCCAATATCGAAAAGCTCAATGCTTATCGACTTGGAAGCCTGTGCTTTATTAAATGCCATGATTCCAGCAATATAAAGATATTCGTGTATCCATAGGATTTATAATCAGTTCTAATACATATGACAGGTTTACAAGATAGTTGTGCAAGATTGCTTGCCACCTTTTTTTCCCATGTCTTTGTTTGAGAGATATTTGTGTCGGTATACAGTGATAACTTAGGATTTGGGATCCAAAAACACACCTAATTCTCTTAAATAAACATTAAATTCACAATTTCCTGAACCTTCTGACAGTGGCCCATTCACTTTTTGCCAACCATAAGAAGGGCGTAATTTTGTAAATATCATATTAATGGACGCATGATGCCTGCTTGACTCCAACAATAACATAAAATTTCAATACAATCTTTTTCCAACTAAATTGAATCTCGTTATCCAGATGTTTATGGAAAGTGTGGGACCAAAAGTATTGACGGTCGGAGAATGAAATTTAATAAAGCAAGCGAGTTTCGAGACTGTTGGGTCAGAGAAATTGGGCGCCCATTGGAAAGGGCAATCCAAAGAGAATCATTCATGTGATTGACAGCTGTACAATGTGACTCTTCTCTATTAAGATACTATTTATGTCACCTCTCTAAAGATTAGTAGGCGCCTACCCCCAAGATATTCTTAGATGGCACTTTTAAGAGTATGGTATACTTTTTATTAGTTTCGTTCGGTGAAGGCAAGTGGATTTGTTTACATTGGTATAGTTGGTGTGGTAATCAAGTTTTAATGCTGTTGTTCTTATCTTTTAGGTTCAAATTTTGACATGCTTTTATTGTTGAATCTTTATATAAGGGTTTTCACTAATTTATAATTCTAAGTCTAAATTTTTAGAAATGGAGAACTTTATTTGAAAATGAGTGTACCTAAAAGGTTTAAATATATGAGAAATATATGAGAGTAGTGAACAACTAAAAACATAAAGTTGGGAAACATAAAACAAGGTAATGTGTGGATATATCTAGCAACACATCACTAGTAAGCATAAAATACATCTTCTAGATGAATAATATTGATACAGATCCCCACAAACAAAGGTAGGACCCAAAATCAATGCAACACAATCTTCAAGTCAGGAAAAATACACTCGAGGATTCTTGCAAGCTAAAAAATAACTTTTGTTGATCGAATCAAAGTAGTTACCTTGAAAAATACACTCCAGATGCAATGCAACAACAAATAGATCATCTAGGAACATGCAAAGTACACCAAGACTTTTCTTGACCATCTTAAGACATTTATTTAAATTATTTTCTTCTTCTTCTTTTCACTTCTAGATCATACCACTTGACACAACATAACCGACAAAAATACTTCATTTTAGAGATTCAATCATCACTATCACTACTTGTGGACAACACTAACTTTTGAAAATTGAACTGAGACACAACACATACATTATAAACATTCCTTAAGATGCAACATCTAAAACATCAGTCAGAGAAATGCGAAGCATTTTACAGATCAACACTAATAGACAACCAAACTATTAGCCAACTACAAATACCAACCATATTAGTTGCAACACCAAGGATGTGAAAAGATAGAGACGCAATGTACATAGATCATGTAATATGCCCCTATCGACTTCAGTAAGCTATCTTCATACTCCAAACATCATAGCCATTCTTTAGTTCCATTTTTATCATCAATGACCATAACATATATTTTCATATATTAGCTTGACATGAATGACAACACATACTATCAACAAAATTCCTATGAGCCATGAACATGACTTAAATGATTTGAAATGCATATGGATCAAATGCAAATAAATATTTACGAGGGGCATGGGACCGTTAAATGGACAACATTAAATGGCTTAAGATATAAATTAAATGACTTAGAATAGGTGATAGTAAGTCAATAATAAAATATTAAAAAAAGGCAACAAAAGCATGATTTTATTAGGGTTTTGGCTGAGGAAGAGAAATAAAAATGCTCCTGATTAGTAGAATAAACCCTAAACTTGTATAGGTAGTACTAGCATGAAATGGCATTGTTTCTTTTTTCTCAAAATTCTATTTATAATATTTTTGGGAGCACATGAAATCCTATGTTACATTTTTCACAAAAATGCATCATTATCTATTCTCTCTATTTGAATCTTTTAATCTTTCGAACCATTAAATAAAAATAGTAGTTTATAAAGTATATTTAGAGAACAATGACTCTTGTTCTTATCGAATCTTCAATATTTGACTACAACTATCTTTAATTTCTCATCGAATATCATTTTTTATCGATTTAAACAAAGTGTGGCCTCTTAAGAACTCCTTATGGTTCTCCACTTCCATGCACATAACCCATTGTCAATGATAGCTAGGTTATGGTTTCGAAGTAGGGTACATTTCTTAATGTTATCGATGTTTAAATGAAGCATATGGTAGAAAAACAAGTTTAAATAGAAAAGGTTGTATATGAGAATCAAACCCTATCATTTAGCTTACTTTATCAAATCCCCTTATAATTCCTTAAAATAGACAAGTGAGATATTGTTATGACTAGTAAAACTATTTCATATATGTAATACTATACAAGAGTGTGTGACATGGGAAAGATCATGAAGCTTCTATTTTTAGCACTCTTTAACACATGCCATGTCTTATGATAGTTGTAAAGATCATCGAATTAAGATACTTTTTTTGTGGATTTGTACTAGCATATTTTGAATTGATTAATAATTGTCACGTGTGAGAATAATTACCATCTCATTGGAGAGTACTTTGGAGTTATCATGCCCAATGAAATAATTGTCAAAGATACTTGACAAGAGGAGTTATGTTCTATTTTGGAGGCATTATACGTGAAGACCTCTGAATTTTGATCTTAAAGAATTAGGCATGCATTTTATATCCATAATTTTGGCTGATTATCTATTGAAAACTATGGGTGGTTTATTGAGCTTTCTTGGATCATGTATTGAGGGTTCAAGATGGAGATCACACATCATATCTTTTGTATTGATATGCTATGAAGCTCTAAGATTGAGAGTGTATTATTACAATTTTTGTTATAAATATTAGTATGCTTCTTTAGAATTTGAATTTTATCTTGAAAATATTTTCCCAAACTATATCTATCTCTATCTTTTTCGAAGATTGTCTCATTTTATTTTAATATTATTTATTTCTAGGCATTATTTTATAGATTACCAATTTACTATACTTTATTTAAAATACATAACTTATAACTTGCATGTTATAAAATTAAATTAAAAAATTATACATTTTATAAACTACCATTTATTAAAAAATATTTTATATTTTTATATTCTCATTAAATAGAATAATTAACACTCAGAATCTTAAATATTAGTACAAACACATTTCTGTGTGTGTACAATTTATATCTGTATTAGTAAATACAACCACTCAATGAAACATTAAATCCTTGGTTAGTTCAATTCAAATGAAGCAAATCAAGAAAATAACTCAAGAAAATTGTCTCATTGCTCTCTAACTAGGAAGAATATGTTTAGATCATCAAATTGCTCTCAAAATTCAATCTAAATTAGTGACTAGACAACCTAGAATGAGAGATTCAATCTATGCAACTATGTAATTTTACATGATTTTAAGCTAGGAAATGACAATTCCATTAACAACATATAAACTATGCATGATCAAGATGGTAATATATTTATACAAACTGATAAAATGAAGATATGAATGCAATTAAGTTGGTAACAATGAGCTCTCAAAATGGTAGCTCATGTAAGTATGAACACAAATTAACTAAGTGGATTGAGCTTAGAGTGAGTTCATCTTATAGTGTTGAGAATGAAATGGATGGTTTAGATCTTTCCCTGAAGAGCAGTTAGGATTAATTTTACCTTATTTGATGTGGTTGATCCATGTGAAAATCCCTTTGATTGGTGGGAATTAAGTCTTTTGTCTTTTAGTGTGAATGTGTAAATTAGGACATTTTAGGAAATTAAATTAATTTAATACTCTTGCTATGGGATGTAATGGGATTGATTTAATCAATTAAGCTGGGAGCATTAATTAATGATTGATCCATTTAAAGAGTCTTATAGGTTTGATTACTTGATTCAATGATTTTTGATGAATTATGCTAGCATGTTGATTTGATGTACTAACATAATCAAGAAATTGATTCGATTTAGAGAAAATAGGCCTCTTAGTTAGATTGGTCCATTTTAGATGATTACATTTTCCCCTCTTTGAATTGATGTGTGAGAAGCTCTTTTATTTAAAGAATAAATTCATGTTAGATCAGAAAAGATTGGGGAATAGCTTGATGTGAAGCGATGAAACTATTCTTAAAAGTAGATAAAAATTTGTCGATATCAGTTTTGAACTTGATTGAATGAAAACTAATAGAGATACCAAAATGTATACCAATTCTAAACTTGATTAAATGAAGACTAATAAAAGAATTATCAGTTTGATGAGAAGCGATAAAATTGAACCTAGTTAGAAAGGTTATAAACCCTAAGTTTGATCAAAAGATATCAATAATTAACTTGATATGATATTTGATAAACCCAATTATTTGATACAAACAATGTCAATTTGATGTGGTGTGATGAAACTGACATGCCCTAATTGATCCATAATATTGAGCAAATTGATACGGATTTTGATGAAATTAATTGTTTTAAAGTCAATGATTTAGATTGATTAGAAATCTTTAATCTTGATGTGGTTTGATGTTTCCAATGTTGGAATTTGATTTGAATCACTAATTAGATAGATGAAGGAATCCTAATAAGATTCTTTGATTCGATTGATCTTAAAAGGATGTGAGATTTATTAGGATCAAGGAAAACTTGATTTGAATTGATTCAATATTGATTTAAACACATTTTGACCACATTTGACCACTTTTGAATGCGATTTGAAAATTTTTGACTTTTGGTGACTGAATAGATCTGATTGAAAACTGATTTCTGTGTCATTTGATATGTTTATGTGCCCCTATTGACTAAGTTTGACCACCTTTGATCTATGTTTGACCAATCTTTGACCAAAAATATATTATGGTTGACTTACCTTGACTGAAATGTTTTTCATAAAATAGCTATCCCATCATTTTGTATCAATTTTTGCATTCAGTTACATGATTTTGCCCCTTTTCTGTTGCATTCTGGCCCTATTTTAACCATAGTTCACTTTCTGCATATTAGGGTTGAATTTTGCTTCATTGGCTTTTTTGACTAATCCTAGCCTCTTATTTTCAATTTTAGTCCTGATTTGTGCTTTGATGACTGATTCTACATTGTGAATCCATTAGTTCAAAAAGTTGACTTAATTACCTTGTTTTGAGAAAGTATAAGGTCAAAAGTTACTTTTTATCCACGCATTTTTACTATTCACTTTCTTGATTTTAGAGGTCTATGCACAAAAATGGTGGTCCCAGTAGAGAAACATCGATTTGACCTAGCTCGAAGGCACTGACGGCCCTCAGAGTATGGTATACCTGTGAGTTCAATTTATACCTTGCCTTTGACTTTGACATTTCTTTTAAATTAGCATGTGTTTTATTACTTTTATTGCATGCTGAATTTCAAGTCATTTACAAGATTTAGAGTGGTATCTTATCAATCCTAAGTAGTATCCATTTTTTCATGTTTTCGTCAGCCATTTCCAAGATTTAGAAAGTTGTATCTCGTTCTTAATTTTAGTGTTTTCAAAAATTTCCCTCAAAAATTTGTATCCTGCCATTAAATAGTTGTATTCGAAATACTGAGTTGCATATTGCTTTTAGTTAGTCATTTCCTATTTTCCCCATTTCTTAAGTCATATATGGGAAATATTGAGTCGTTTCCCATTTTGAAGTCGTTCTTAGACTGTCTTGAGTCGCATGGTGTATTTGGTCTATCTGTCAACCTTGTTTGATTGTGTTCTTGACTCATTTTCTCTATTGGTCAACTTGTTTGATTGATTTATTTGTTATTCCTCTTTTTTTCTTGTAAATCAGACTGATTACTCTTCTAATTGTCTTGATTACAACGAGACCTTGGTGTTTTTTCCTTTCAAGGTTCATGATTGAGGGTGATGAACATGGTGCCTTAGCTCTCTGATGAGGAGACTCATATTATTGGAAGATTGGGTCTTTTCAGTTGTCTATATTTGCCTGATATTTGGGAAAATAATAGGTTGTTGACTACTCTGGCTGAGAGGTGTCATTCAAAGCAGAACACCTTTCACCTGCCCACTAGAGAGATGGCAATGACTCAAGAGGACGTATGGAGGATACTTAGGATTCATGTGGTTGGTGAGCTTGTATATTTTGATCAAGATTCATAGGTTGGGATTGTTGTTGTGAGACAAGTATTTCACAACAAGGGGATAGTTCATCACCACATTACATGGGATCATATGCATGATGCTTATCCAACTCTTCCTTCAATTTTGGCGAGTGTTATTGGAGGGATTCTAGTGCCTGAATGAGGTATGCATAGTTTTTATGTGGTTGGGCTCAGATTTTGGAGGATATGCTAGCTAGACCTCAGAGATTTGCATGGGGATTTTGTATATTAGCACATATGTATAGGGATCTTAGTGAGGTCGTATATCAACATGCACAGAGTATGAAAACTAGTTTATATATATATATATATATATATATATATATATATATATATATATATATATATATATATATATATATATATATATATATATATATATATATATATATATATATATATATATATATATATATATATATATATATATATATATATATATATATATATATATATATATTTCAGATTTGGGCATGAGACAATATCCCTGTCACTCGACCTATTGTAGATAGAGTGTGACATTCTAGCCAACCATATGCATATTTATACTTTGAATATGTTCAACAGCCCCACCTAGACAAGTTAGAGTACTGGTGGTGAGTACTAGACGACTATATAGATATTATTTGGGGACACTATATAGATTGTGAGCCTTAGAGATTAGATTGTTTTGAGGTTCCATTTTTGTTTCAGAGCCGATATTTGATAGGTTGCATAAGATATATTATTGAGAGATTTATCTTTAGTCGGGTATTATGTGAGTTTGGACCTACATTCAGGAGATACCTTAGGAGATGATAGTATATGCACACATTCAAGATGAGGAGTCTTCATGGGGTGCCCATATTTCTTATGAGACTACATCATAGGAGCAACTTAAAAAATTTAAAATGCACATGGATAAAATGTCAATAATATATTGGCAAAATGGTCAGCTCTCCTCTCGGGATTCATGGCATGGCTTAACCACCTCACGTGTCTTCTATAAGTCTAGTGATTGTATCGGGTATTAATAGGTCAACCTTTTGGTGCAACAAAAACCACTACTTGTAACAAGTGGTATCAGAGCTTGGTCATAGGTTCAAATCCCCTCAGGCAACATTGAGGGGGAGATTGTTGGAAAAATGGTCAGCACTCCCCTCAGGATTCGTGACATGGCTTAACTGCCTCCTATGTCTTCTATAAGTCTAGAGGTTGTATCAGACATTAATAGGTCGACCTTTTGGTGGAATGACAACCACTACTTGTAACATAATATACCAGGGACAAGAGGCTAGTCATTTAAAGGCATTCAAATGCTTAAGTCATAAATTAAAAGATCAATAATGGGTGATAGCAAGTCAATGAAAAAATAGAGGAAGAAGGCAAGATAACCATGAGAAACTTCTAGGGCTTTTGGTAAGGTAGAGAAAGAAAACCCTCTTGATTAGTAGAATAAACCATAAATTTGGAGAGGCGACACTAGCATGAAATGTCAGTAGTTCTTTTTTTTGTCAAAATTCTATGGATAATATTTTAATTTTTTATTAGTTCACGCAAATTTGAAATAAATTACATTTTTACATTGTAAACTCTAATCTAAACACATTGAAAAAATTGATTTTTGGTTAGCTTCCTAAAGATGAGGGGCAACTATATATTTCATTCTTTATTTTTTAAAGTTGTGTGCACTTTGAAAATTAGTGAAAAAATATATAGTCATTTAATATTCGAAAAATAATCAATCATTTAAACTACATGGTAGTAACTAATTTTCACTAAATAAATTCTTAGAAAAGTATAAAAGGTTAAAATTTTAAGGGGAGCTCATTAAATGCTATGTTATATGCGTGCTCCACCTGCTTGATCCCTTTAATCTTCTACCATTATGAAAAACATTACTTTAAAAAGTATATTTAGAGTACTATGACTCTTGCTCTACTTGAACTCTTTAATCTTCTACCATTTATGAAAAACATTAGTTTAAAAAGTATAATTAGAACATTGTGACTCTTGTTCTACTTGAAGACTTTAATCTTCTACCATTTATAAAAAATATTAGTTTAAAAAGTATATTTAGAGAACAATTTACCCCCGTTCTTGTCACATATCAAAACTTCACAATATTCTATTTCTCATCCAAGATCATTTTTTATTGATTTCAACAAAGTGGGGCCACTTAAGACCCCCTTCCCGTTCTCCATTTGCAAGCATGGTTAATGATAACTAGGTTATGACTCAAAAGGAGGGTACATTAATGAATTTTGTAGATGTTTTAATGAATCCTATGGTCAAAGGTACTTATAGATGGAAAAGGTTGGATACAAGGATCAAACCATACCATTTTAGTCCTCTGCATCAAATCCCCTTAAACTTATTTTAAATATACAACAAGTGAGAGATAATTATGAATATAATAAATATTTCATATTTGTATTATTATAAAAGAGCAATTCACATGGATAAAATCATGAAGATTCTATTGTTAGCACTCTTTAGTTCACATGACATGTCTTATGATAGTTGTAAATATCATTGATTTGGGTTGTTGTTTATTGGATATGTACAATAATTTTTTGAATTGTTTATCGGATATATACTAGCATAATTTTGGTCGATGATTTATTGAAAATTACTGGTGGTTTCTATGGTCTACTTGGGTCATATATTGAGGGTTCAAGATGGAGATTGTGTCATATCTTTCACATTGATATATATTAAGAAAATGTCCAAAAATAGAAGTGTTGATATGTTACAAAGATCTAAACTTAAAGATGTATTATAATTATTGCTATTACGAATAAAATATTATTTTAAGAAAGATATCTATATTTTTTTTATTGTTTCATCATCTTTTTAATTATATCATGTAACTAAATTAAAAAATTACATATTTTTTAAACTATCACTTACTATACATATAATACTTAGAACCTTAAAGATACTCATATCTTGTGGACCAAACTTAGAAATAAATAATGTCATTATTAAAACATATATATTGTTGGTCTTTAGGTTAATAATTAGAGCATAAGACCAAAAACAAGATACAACATTTACCAAACTTATTAGTATTCCAATCTCTAAAAGATTAACGCTCATTGGCTTGAAAGATTGCGCTTTACCAAAATGTCATGATTTCAGCAATATAAAGATATTTGTGTGTAAAGAGGATACATAAGCACTACTACTACATATGATAGAGGTTTATGAGAGAGTTGTGCAAGACTGCTTACCACCTTTTTTCCCATCTTTTCCTTTCAGAGATATTTGGGTGGGTATCCAGTGATATTGTGGGGGTTATGCTTTTTCTTTTATATATTAGCATGATCAACTTAGGATCTTGTTGAAAGAGACAGCCCTCATAACATCATTACTCCATGAAAAACTTACCTATAAATAACCATTAAATTCAACTTGACCGTGGCCTGTTATCTTATTAGAGATCAAAAGGGTGTGATTTTGTGAATATCTTAATTAATTGACGCATCAGCATGCCTGCTTGACTCCAACAATACAATCTTTTTCCAACTAAATTGGATCTCATTATGCAGATGTTGATGCAAACAGTGGGGCCATAGGTATTGATAGTCCGAGAATGAAATTTAGTAAAGAAGGCTTGTTTCGAGAGTGTTGGGTCAAGGAAATTGGGCGCCCATTTAAAAGGCAGTCTAAAGAGAATCATCCATGTGATTAACAATGGCACAGTGTGATTCTTCTCTATTAAGATACTATTTATGTCACCTCCCTAAGATTAGCAGGCGCCTACCCCGAAGATATTCATAGTCAAGTTGTAATGGGTTTATTATATCTTTGAGGTTCAAATTTCAATAGAGTTTTATTGTTGAATGTTTATGTGGGGATCTCATTTGTATATAGCTTTGGGTTGAAAATATCATAAATAGATGATTTTGTTACAAAATGAATACATTGAAAAACTTTAAATCCATGAGCATAGTGATTAAACAAAAACACAAAGCTTGAAAACATACTAAATCACTTAAGAAGAATAACACCAATATTAATTCTAAGATTCGAATATGATACACAATGTACACATGTTTAATAGTAAAGCTGAATGGTTCTTAATGACCACACCAGAGATCAAGTCTTGCTGATTGCAAGGCCTCGACATTATAAGGGATGAGGTGAGGATCGTGCCTGGGATGAGACTACTCACACTCTTAATCGAAGGGGTTCAGCCCTCTGATTCATGATCTTGATTATTTTGGCACAATGGAGACCCCTTAGACCATTACTCTTGGCCAAAGAGGTTCAACCTTCTAACTTGTGCCCCAATAACTTTGGCAGAGTAGAGACTCCTTAGACCTTGGCTCTTAACCAAATAACTTTAATGTTATGACTCATGCTCCAATAATTATAGTACAATGAAGACCCCTCAGACCTTGATTTTTAATCAAAGAGGCTCAATCTTATGACTGGTACCTTCAATCACTTTAGCTGAATGGAAACCTCTCAGACCTTGACTCTTAACCCCAACCTGATAGCTATTGTTCGCCCATATCAGATTAAAAAATTGACATAAAACCTAGAAAAGAGAAACTGTATTTTTGGGATTGACTGTAACCAAAACCCAAATCTTCCATAATGTGAAGAGAGTCACTGAAAAGTAAAAGATAAGGGAAAAGTTATTTGAAATATGATTGAGGAAATTGGGTGTGAGGAAAGGTGGAAGATACGAAAGTTGATGCAAAAGAGTGATTTAGGTTGAAGGTTGGATCATGCATTTCCACAGTAAACAACATGCAACATAGTCAAATTTTCTTTAAATACATTCTAGTGGCTGCTCATCCTTATCCTTCTTACACTACCGACCCTGATCATGTAACAACGTTGGCCATATTGCTACAAGATGTCCTGATAGTAATGACAAGGATGAGGAAAGAGAAAGAAAGTATAATGATAAGAGATATAACAGAGATCATCGAAGGTACAGAGACTAGAAGGATAAATGTAAGAAATCTTGTTATATTGCTGAAGAGGAAACTGATAGTGACATTGATGAATTTGATATTGAAGTAGTTTATGTTGCTATGAAAGATGATTATGATGAAGATGAGAAAAATGCACTTATTTCTTATGTGAGTAAAGGTGATAAATGGATTATTGATAGTGGTTGCTCACATCACATGACTGGTGATAAAAGTAAATTTGAAACCCTAGATCATTACAAAGGTAGACGTGTTAAGTTTGGCAATGATGCACCATGTCCTATAAGAGGTAAAGGATCGATTAAGAAAACTGATAAGATCACATGTTAAACTACCTATCGGGTTGAGGGTCTTAACTATAATTTTATGAGTGTTGCACACTTTAACAACACTAGTTACTGAGTGGAGTTTCATCACAGAAAGGCTAAAATATTTTATGCTACTGGTGAACTAACTGGAAGTGGAAAACAAACTAGAGGTAACTTGTTCTATCTAGATTTATCTGAAGAGACATGTTTGTTTGCACAATTTGATGATGTATGGTTATGGCATAAGAGGCTATGTCATGTTAACATTGACAATCTGGTAAATATTAGTAAAAAGAAGAAAGTTAGAGGTTTGCCGAGATTGAAGAAACTCGACAATGTGATGGGTAAACAGTGTCAGTTGGTTAAAATGACAGTCTAGTTTCAAGAGCAAGATATTTACTTCTGAAAATATTTTAGATTTGGTTCATACTAATCTTTATGGACCTATGGGTGTACAAAGTTATTTTGGTGCTAAGTACTTTATTCTGTTTGTTGATGACTACACTAGTATGATGACTGTAATATTTTTGAAAGAAAAATCTGATGCATTTCAGTCATTTAAGTGGTATTTGGAAAAGGTTGAAAATGAAACAGGTAGAAGCCTGAAATGTCTGAGATCTGACCGAGGTGGAGATTTTATATCAAATGAGTTCAATCTATTCTGCAATGATAGAGGAATCAAGAGACAAATTTCTTCACCTAGAACACCTCCACATAATGGTATAGCTGAGAGGAGAAACATAGCTATTATGGATTGTGCAAGAACACTAATGTTTGAGAAGAATGTCGCACAAAAATAATGGAGATAAGCTCTAAGTATAGTTGTTTATACCTTAAACCAAGTAAAAATCAAGAAAGGTACAAATACTACACCTTATGAATTATGGCATGGATATGAACCTAATGTAAAATACTTTAGAATATTTGGGAGTAAATGTTATATATTGAAATATAATCAAAATGGAAAGTTTGATACAAAAAGTGATGAAGGAATATTCCTAGTTCATTCACTAAGAGAAAAGCTTATAAGTGTTTGGATTCTAACACTAACAAAATTGTGGAAAGTACAAATGTGAGAGTTGATGAATATGCAGAGAAGAATGAACAAGAAGGTAAACAAGAACCTGAAGACTATAGATCTTTTGTCTATATGGAAGAAGGAGAGGAAGTAACACACCTGCACCAGATCAAGAGTCATGGATAAGCACTATCGAGCATCATGAGGATGCTGTCAAGCATCAGGAGGATGCAACCGAGCAATCAGAAGAAGAAACTAAAAATTTTCATGATGAACCTAAAAATCAAGGAGAAAATAAATCCGAACCTACATTGACACAGTATGTGAGAAGACATCATAAGCTTGAACAAATCATTGGAGATAAGGAATCTAGAGTCCTGACCAGAAGTAAGTTGAAAGATCCTACATGTTTATTATGTGAGTTTGAGCCTAAGTCAGTAAAAGATGCTTTAGAGATTGATGACTAGATTCAAGCAATGAATGAAGAAATATATCAAATAGAAAAGAATGATACTTGGACTCTGGTGCTGAGACTAGAAAACAAGAATGTTATTGGAAAAAAATGGGTATTCAGAAACAAACTTAATGAACATGGAAAAGTTGCAAGGAACAAGGAAAGATTGGTATGCAAGGGTTATGCATAAGAAGGAGTAGAATATGGGGAAACATTTTTCCCTGTAGCAAGATTAGAAGGAGTGAGAAATCTACTTGCATATGCTGTATACAGAGATTTCAAATTATATCAGATGGATGTCAAATCTGCATTTCTAAATGGTATATTAGAAGAAGAAGTATACATTGAACATCCTAAAGGATTTTTTGATCCAAACAAGAAAAATATGGTTTGCAAATTGAACAAGGCACTGTATGGATTGAAGAAAACCCTCAAAGCATGGTATGAGAGGTTGCATAGTTATTCGATAAATATTGGATTTTCAATGACAAATGACAACAACAATCTGTATATGAAAGCTAAGGAGGGTAAAGAGATTTTGTTAGCTGAAATTTTTGTAGATGATATCATATTTGGAGGACAAGATTCCCTATGTCAAAAGTTTTCAAATGAGATGCAAACTGAGTTTGAGATGTCTATGTTTGGTGAGATAAAATTCTTTATTGGTTTACAAGTCTATCAGATGGAGAAAGGTATTTTTATCACACAATCTAAATATGTCAAAGAGATACCAAAAAATTTTGGAATGGAGGATTCGAGACCAGTAAGTACTCCTATGGATACCAGACAGAAACTATCTAAAAATGATGATACCACTGAAGTAAATCAAACCATGTATAGATCCATGATTGGAAAGCTACAATATGTTGTCCACAACAGACCAGATATAGCCCTAACAGTTGGGATTGTGGAAAAATTCTCTGCCAATCCTAAGAAAAATCCTATGATGGCTATAAAGAGAATACTGAGATATCTGAAAGGTATAGAAGACTATGGATTGTATTACAAGAAGAATGAGAAATTTGAACTTAGAGTCTACACTAATGCAGATTGGGCAAGAAATGTTGATGACAGGAAAAGTACAAGTGGTGAAGCTTTCTTTCTAGGAAAAAGATTAGTCTCTTGGACAAGCAATAAACAAAACTACATTTCCCAATCACAGCAAAAACTGAGTATGTAGTAGCTATAGTGAACTATTCAAATCTAGTATGGATCAATCAAATGTTGAAGGGTATGAAAGAGGAGATCACTGAACTGGTTGTTATATTCTGTGATAACACAAGTGCTATTAGCATATCAAAGAATCTAGTGATGCACACAAATACCAAACATATTGCTATCAAGTATCATTACTTGAGAGAATTGGTACAAGATAAAGAAGTGAGAATGAAATATGTAAATACAAAGGAACAACTAGGAGACATATTCAAAAAATATTTACCTAAGGATTCTCATGAATATCTTAGAGGTAAACTAGGGGTGCTTCCCCTAACCTAGGCTGCCTACTTAAGCTAGGAGCACTGCATAAAATGTGCTACATAGAATATATGAAAAATTAATGTAGGAAAGGTCACACTTTAGGAGCTGCCTAGAGTTGTGAAAAGTATAGAGAAGTTGATAATCAGTCAGAACCAAGATGACAGAGGGAGAAATATTGATACTGAACTAACAAGATGACATTTACATATGAGAGATGTAAGTGCTAGATACTATTTTGGCATTATTGTCAAAGAGGCAGAGATTCAGATGAAAACACAAACACAAAGAACATTGAGGAGATTTAGAGATTCAGAGGGAGAAAGAGACGGAAAAGATTCAAAGGGAGTAATTGTGTGAACGGTCAAGCAAGGCTAAGTTATTGTGAATTAGGATAAAGCTAAGGATATTATAAATATTTCTAGTGCAATGAATTTTTTTTGGATTGGTTGGTAAATCATGTGTTATTCATGTGGTGTTTCCATCAATGCCAAAGAGGGAGATTGTTAGAAACTACAATTGAAATAATTGTTGTATTGTCGTTGATGTTAAACCTTAATAAGGGCTTGTTTGGTAGCGGACCATTTCCAGCATTTGCCTGGAATTGGCATTTGTTATTGCCCATTTCGTCGAATCTTCAGTTTGGTAGTGCAATATGAAAATGGAATAGGAATGTGTTAATGCTCATTTTGGTTCAAAATGAGCATTAACATCTTCCATCTAAAAAGGTGGAATTGGGATTTGAAATTGGAATTTGAATGGAGGGAAAGAAAATTTTTAAATTTTTCATGTCGACACTTAATTTTTTAATTTTTTATTTGTGTGGGGGGGATTTAATTTATTTTTTATTTGGCTGGGTGATTTGTAACTTTGTTGTTTATTCAAATTTATATTCGAAAAAAATTTAAATTTTTTGCCGAATTTTTTTTCAAATTTTTTGAACATTTTTTTTTCGATTTTTTTGACGAATTTTTTGGTCGAATTTTGTGACAATTTTTTTTTCAATTTTTTTGACGATTTTTTTTGTCGAATTTTTTTCAATTTTTTTTTTAAAAATTAATTTTTTATTTTTTTGAATTTTTTCTCGAATTTATTTTCTAAATTTTTTGTCGAATTTTGGTTGCAATGATTGTAACTTGGTTGTCTGCCATCAACTTTGGCTACCTAAAATAGTCTGTGATTCTATTTTAAATTCAATTCTATTAATAAAAATAAATTATTAAATTCAAAAACATTAAAACAATTTAGAAAAAAAAAAAAAATCATTCTCAAATTCCAATTCCAGTTTCAAAAAGTGGAACCAAATGGTCCAAAAATAATTCAGAAATGAAAAACTGGATTATCAAATCCATGATTTGACCCTTTCTAGCATTTGATCAAATCCATCATTTCCTAATTCTCGCTACCAAATGGGCCCTAACTAGTAAGATAGTTGCTATCTAAGAAAATATCATATCTATTGATTGATGAAAAGGATTAGGGCAAGGGAGATAACAAGAGAACCTAAGGAAAGGTTGAGTTATTTTATACTTCAATGGGTACTTGATTATTTGGCACATTGATAAGATAATGTATTGTTTATCTAAGTAAGAAGAAAGACTGAAGAAGTAGGCTTAACCGAGAAAAAGTGAAGAAATCTAGTTTAAGCTAAAAGATGTTAGTGTCGACCGAGTGCCAGTATATGCTGAGTAAATTTAGTGTTGACGAAACACCAGTTTATGCCGAGTGATAGGAAATTACTGAGCAACAATATCAGGTGAGGAAGATAGTTTGAAGACATGACCGAGTTATACAATGATGACCGAGGAGATGAACATAGTATTGACCAAGTGTTAGTAATTTACATTTGGAGGAAGAATTTAGCGCCCTAGCCGACATAGTTGAATTCTTGGGTTATGTAAATCGCGTTGACTCTATTAATTGATTGTATGGAGAATTTAATGCATGGTAAAACATTTTATTATGGATTCAATGAGAATATTGAAGATGTATCTAGACGGAAGTATGAATCACTTAAATGGTGGAAGGATTCGATGAATCTGACCTAACCTAAGATCTATGGAGCAGATTAAGAGGTAAAAGATGGATCTACCTATTGAGGAGGTATAAAGGAAAACCTAATTGTGAGGTACAAAATATGCTGGAGTTGTTGATGTTATTGACTGATAAGTCTAAGTAGAAGGTTGAAGGTAAAGGAGTTGATCGGAGTTGTGATTGCTTGAAGAAAAATCTGAGAAGATCAGTAATGTAGATGGAAATGGAACTCAGTTAGTAGATCAACATATATGTGCAAATTGGATCTATTATTTGCAAAGTGAGTTGTATGTTTTTTAGATCAGAAACTACTACTACTTTCTAACCATTGTATCCTTCTAAATCCTTTAATCAAGGATGATTTAACAATCATTGTTTAAATCCTTTAATCATTAAATGCTATGTTATATGTGTGCTCCACCTACTTGATCCCTTTAATCTTCTACCATTATGAAAAACATTACTTTAAAAAGTATATTTAGAGTACTATGACTCTTGTTCTACTTGAACTCTTTAATCTTCTACCATTTATGAAAAACATTAGTTTAAAAAGTATAATTAGAACACTATGACTCTTGTTCTACTTGAAGACTTTAATCTTCTACCATTTATAAAAAATATTAGTTTAAAAAGTATATTTAGAGAACAATTTACCCCCGTTCTTGTCACATATCAAAACTTCACAATATTCTATTTCTCATCCGAGATCAATTTTTATTGATTTCAACAAAGTGGGACCACTTAAGACCCCCTTCCCATTCTGCATTTGCAAGCATGGTTAACGATAACTAGGTTATGACTCAAAAGGAGGGTACATTAATGAATTTTGTAGATGTTTTAATGAATCCTATGGTCAAAGGTAGTTTTAGATGGAAATGGTTGGATACAAGGATCAAACCATACCATTTTAGTCCCCTGTATCAAATCCCCTTAAAATTATTTTAAATATACAAGTGAGAGATCATTATGACTATTATAAATATTTCATATTTGTAATATTATAAAATAGCATTTTACATGGGCAGAATCATGAAGATTCTATTGTTAGCACTCTTTAACACATGACATATCTTATGATAGTTGTAAATATCATTGATTTGGGTTGTTGTTTATTGGATATATACTAGCATTTTGATTGATGATTTATTGAAAATTATTAGTGGTTTCTTTGGTCTACATGGGTCATATATTGAGGGTTCAAGATGAAAATTGTGTCATATCTTTTACATTGATATTTTGTAAGAAATTGTCCAAAAATAGAAGTGTTGATATGTTACAAAGATCTAAACTTAAAGATATAATATAGTTATTGCTATTACAAATAAAATACTATTTTAAGAAAGATATCATCATTTTTTTTAATTGTTTCATCATCTTTTTTTATTATATCATATAACTAAATTAAAAAATTACATATTTTTTAAACTATCACTTACTATACATATAATACTTAGAACCTTAAAGATACTCATATCTTGTGGGCCAAACTTAGAAAGAAATAATGTCATTATTAAAACATATATATTGTCCGGTTAATAATTAGAACATAAGAAAAAAAAAAGATACAACATTTACCAAACTTGTTAGTATTCCAATCTCTAAAAGCTTAATGCTCATTCGCTTGAAAGGTTGCGCTTTATCAAAATATCATGATTTCAGCAATATAAAGATATTTGTGTGTAAAGAGGATACAGGTTTATGAGAGAGTTGCGCAAGACTGCTTACCACCTTTTTTCCCCATGTTTTCCTCTCAGAGATATTTGGGTGGGTATCCAGTGATATTGTGGGGGTTATGCTTTTTCTTTTATATATTAGCATGATCAACTTAGGATCTTGTTTGAAAGAAACAGCCCTCATAACATCATTACTCCATCAAAAACTTACCTAAAATAACCATTAAATTCAACTTGACCGTGGCCTGTTATCTTATTAGAGATCAAAAGGGTGTGATTTTGTAAATATCTTAATTAATTGACGCATCAGCATGCCTGCTTGACTCCAACAATACAATCTTTTTCCAGCTAAATTGGATCTCATTATGCAGATGTTGGTGCAAACAGTGGGGCCATAGGTATTGATAGTCCGAGAATGAAATTTAGTAAAGAAGGCGTGTTTCGAGAGTGTTGGGTCAAGGAAATTGGGCGCCCATTTAAAAGGCAGTCTAAAGAGAATCATCCATTGTATTAACAATGGCACAGTGTGATTCTTCTCTATTAAGATACTATTTATGTCACCTCCCTAAGATTAGCAGGCGCCTACCCCCAAGATATTCTTAGATGGCACTGCTTAGAGTATAGCATATTTTTCTGATTAGTTTAGTTAGGTGAAGTCAAGTGGATTTCTCCATATTGGTATGGTTGGTGTGATAGTCAAGTTGTAATGGGTTTACCATATCTTTGAGGTTCAAATTTCAATAGACTTTTATTGTTGAATGTTTATGTGGGGATCTCATTTGTATATAGCTTTGGGTTGAAAATATCATAAATAGATGATTTTGTTAGGAAATGAATGCATTGAAAAACTTTAAATCCATGAACATAGTGATTAAACAAAAACACAAAGCTTGAAAACACACTAAATCACTTAACAAGAATAATACCAATATTAATTCTAAGATTCGAATATGATACACAATGTACACATGTTTAATAGTAAAGCTGAATGGTTCTTAATGACCACACCAAAGATCAAGTCTTGCTGATTGCAAGGCCTCGACATTATAAGGGATGAGGTGAGGATCGTGCCTGGGATGAGACTGCTCACACTCTTAATCGAAGGGGTTCAGCCCTCTGATTCATGATCTTGATTATTTTGGCACAATGGAGACCCCTTAGACCATTAATCTTGGCCAAAGAGGTTCAACCTTCTAACTTGCACCCCAATAACTTTGGCGGTTAGAGACTCCTTAGACCTTGGCTCTTAACCAAATAAATTTAATGTTATGACTCATGCTCCAATAATTATAGTACAATGAAGACCCCTCAGACCTTGATTTTTAATCAAAGAGGCCCAATCTTATGACTGGTACCTTCAATCACTTTAACTGAATGGAAACCTCTCAGAGCTTGACTCTTAACCCCAACCTGATAGCTATTGTTCGCCCATATCAGATTACAAAATTGACATAAAACCTAGAAAAGATAAATTGTATTTTTGGGATTGACTGTAAACAAAACCTGAATCTTCCATAATGTGAAGAGAGTCACTGAAAAGTAAAAGATAAGGGAAAATTTATTCAAAATATGATTGAGGAAATTTGGTGTGAGGATAGGTGGAAGATATAGAAGTTGATGTGAAAGAGTGATTTAGGTTGAAGGTTGGATCATGCATTTCCACAGTAAACAATGTGCAACATAGAAAGATTTCATTTAAATACATTCCGGTGGCTACTCATCCTTATCTTTCTTACACTACCGACCCTGATCATGTAACAAAGTTGGCCATATTGCTGCAAGATGTCCTGATAGGAATGACAAGGATGAGGAAAGAAAAAGAAAGTACAAAGATAAGAGAGATAACAAAGATCATCGAAGGTACAGAGACTACAAGGATAAAGGTAAGAAATCTTGTTATACTGCTGAAGAGGAAACTGACAGTGACACTAATGAATTTGATATTGAAGTAGTTTATGTTGCTATGAAAGATGATTATGATGAAGATGAGAAAAATGGACTTATTTCTTATGTGAGTAAAGGTGATAAATGGATTATTGATAGTGGTTGCTCACATCACATGACTGGTGATAAAAGTAAATTTGGAACCCTAGATCATTACAAAGGTAGAATTGTTAAGTTTGGTAATGATGCACCATGTCCTATAAGAGGTAAAGGATCAATTAAGAAAACTTATAAGATCACATGTTAAACTAACTATTGGGTTGAGGGTCTTAACTATAATTTGATGAGTGTTGCACATCTTAACAACACTAGTTACTGAAATTTTTTGGAATGGAGGATTCGAAACCAGTAAGTAATCCTATGGATACCAGCCAGAAACTATCTAAAAATGATGATACCACTAAAGTAAATCAAGCCTTGTATAGATCCATGATTGGAAAGCTACAATATGTTGTTCACAACAAACCAGATATAGCCCTAACAGTTGGGATTGTGGAAAAATTCTCTGCCAATCCTAAGGAAAATCCTATGATGGCTGTAAAGAGAATACTGAGATATTTGAGAGGGACAAAAGACTATGGATTGTATTACAAGAAGAATGATAAATTTGAACTGAGAGTCTACATTGATGTAGATTGGGCAGGAAATGTTGATGATAGGAAAAGTACAAGTGGTGGAGCTTTCTTTCTAGGAAAAAGATTAGTCTCCTGGATAAGCAATAAACAAAACTTTATTTCCCAATCTACAGCAAAAACTAAGTATGTAGCTTAGCTATAGTGAACTGTTCAAATCTGGTATGGATCAATCAAATGTTGAAAGGTATGAAAGAGGAGATCACTGAACCAGTTGTTATATTCTGTGATAACACAAGTTCTATTAACATATCAAAGAATCCAGTGATGCAAACAAATACCAAACATATTTCTATCAAGTATCATTACTTGAGAGAATTGGTACAAGATAAAGAAGTGAGAATGGAATATATAAATACAAAGGAACAACTAGTAGACATATTCACAAAATGTTTACCTAAGGATGCTCATGAATATCTTAGAGGTAAACTAGGGGTGCTTCCCCTAACCTAGGTTGCCTAGTTAAGCTAGGAGCACTGCAGAAAATGTGCTACATAGAATATATGACAAATTAACGTAGGAAAGGTCACACTTTCGAGGCTGCCTAGAGTTGTTAAAAGTATAGAAAAGTTGATAATCAGTCAGAACCAAGATGACAGAGGGAGAAATATTGATACTGAACTGACAAGATGACATTTACATATGAGAGATGTAAGTGCTAAATACTATTTTGGCATTATTGTCAATGAGGGAGAGATTCAGGAGAAAACACAGACATAAATAACATTGAGGAGATTTAGAGATTCAGAGGGAGTAACTGTGTGAATGGTCAAGCAAGGCTAAGTTATTGTGAATCAGGATGAAGCTAAGGATATTATAAATATTTCTGGTGCAATGAAAAAGTTTTGGATTGGTTGGTAAATCATGTGTTATTCATGTGGTGTTGCCATCAATGCCAAAGAGGGAGATTGTTGGAAACTGCAATTGAAATAATTATTGTATTGTCATTGATGTTAAACCTTAACTGGTAAGACAGTTCCTATCTAAGAAAATATCATATCTATTGATTGATGAAAATGATTAGGGCAAGGGAGATAACAAGAGAACCTAAGGAAAGGTTGAGTTATTTTATACTTCAGTGGGTACTTGATTATTTGACACATTGATAAGATAATGTATTGTTTATCTAAGTAAGAAGAAAGACTAAAGAAGTAGCTTAATTGAGAAAAGGAGAAGAAATCTAGTTTAAGCTAAAAGATGTTAGTGTCGACTGAGTGCCAGTATATGCCGAGTAAATTTAGTGTTGACCAAACATCAGTTTATGCCGAGTGACAAGAAATTACCAAGCAACAGTATCAGCTGAGGAAGACAGTTTGAAGAGATGACCGAGTTATACAGTGATGACCGAGGAGATGAACATAGTATTGACCAAGTGTTAGTAATTTACATTTGGAGGAAGAATTCAGCTCCCTAGCTGACATAGTTGAATTCTTGGGTTATGTAAATCGTGTTAACTCTATTAATTGATTGTATGGAGAATTTAATGCATGGTAAATCATTTTATTATGGATTCAATGAGAATATTGAAGATGTATCTAGAAGGAAGTATGAAGAACTTAAATGGTGGAAGGATTCGATGAATCTGACCTAACCTAAGATCTACGAAGGAGCTTAAGAGGTAAATGATGGATCTACCTATTAAGGAGGTATAAAGGAAAACCTAATTGTGAGGTTACAAAGTATGCTGGAGTTGTTGATGTTATTGACTGATAAGTCTAAGCAGAAGGCTAAAGGTAAAGGAGTTGATCGGAGTTGTGATTGCTTGAAGAAAAATATGAGAAGATTAGTGATGGAGATGGAAATGGAACTCAGTCAGTAGATCAACATATATGTGTGAATTAGATCTGTTATTTGCAAAGTGAGTTGTATGTTTTTCAGATTAGAAACTACTGCTACTTTCTAACCATTGTATCATTCAAAATCCTTTAATCAAGGTTGATTTAAAAATCATTGTTTAAATCTTTTAATCAATGTGGCATTCTAGTGGAATGTACTTAAATGCTCTAACTAGGTCACTTTTGACAGAGTGTTTAAATCCTTTAATAGGGTCACACCTAGCCGTGTGTTTGTAAACCTTTAACAATGTTGGCTTTTCACAGAGCTCACTTCAGAAGAGTGAAAATATCAGTAACATGTTACACAGTGGTTTTTCCCAAGTTTGGTTTCCGCTATAAATCCTAGTGTTATACTTGTGTGAATGATTTGATGTGAATGTTTCTCTATTCTACAAGTTAATTACTTGGACAGTGGACTGCATGTTATATGTTTCTGGTATATATACTTTAGAGACTGAGTTGTGTTGGTGATTAGATCTGAGATTGTTGAAGTGTTTAAAAGTTCAATTGGTACATCTAGACCCAAGAACAATTGATTCACCCCCTTCCCCCCCCCTCTATTTTTCTAAATAATATTAACAATATTGTCATATATCAAGTTGACATGAATGACAATACATAATACTGACATAATTCCTATGAGCCATGAACATGACTTAAATGATTTGAAATGCATACGAATCAAATGCAAATAAATGGTTACTAGGGGCATGAGACCATTGAATGGACAACATTAAAAGAATTAAGTTATAACTTAAATGAATCAGAATAGGTGATAGTAAAGTCAACAATAAAATATAACAAAAGGTCATTAAACGAATGATTTTCTTAGGGTTCTGACTGAGGAAGAGAAATAAAATGCTCCTGATTAGTAGAATAAAACCAAAATTTGTATAGGTAGTACTAGCATGAACTAGAAATTGTTATTTTTTGTCAAAATTCTATGTATAATATTTTTTGGAGCACACAAAATGCTATGTTATATTTTTCACAAAAAAATGGATCATTATCTATTCTTCCTATTTGAATCTTTTAATCTTTCAGACTATTAAAGGAAAATAGTAGTGTATAAAGTATACTTAGAGAAAAATGACTCTTATTCTTATTACATCTTCAATATTTGAGTACAACAATCTTCAATTTCTCATCCAATATCATTTTTTATCGATTTCAACAAAGTGTGGCCTCTTAAGAACCCCTTTTTGTTCTCCACTTCTATGCACATAACCCATAGTCAATTATAGCTAGGTTGTGATTTAGAAGGAGGATGTATTAGGTAATGTTATCAATGTTTAAATGAAGCCTATTGTAGAAAAACAAGTTTAAATAGAAAATATTGGATATGTGAATCAAACACTATCATTTTAGCTTACTACAACAAATCCTCTTATAATTCCTTAAAATAGACAAGTGATATATTGTTATGACTACTACAATTGTTTCATATATGTAAATACTATAGAAAAGTGTGTGACATGGGAAAAATCATGAAGTTTCTAATTTTAGCACTCTTTACCACATGTCATGTCATATGATAGTTGTAAAGATCATTGAATTAAGATATGTTTTTTGTGGATTTGTACTAGCATATTTTGAATTCATTAATAATTTTCATGTGTGAGAGTAATTACCATCTCATTGGAGAGTACTTCGGAGTTGCTTATCATCCCCCACAAAATAATTGTCAAAGATACTTGACAAGAGGAGTTATATCCTATTTTGGAGGCATTATACATAAAGACCTTTCAATTTTGATCTTGAAGAATTAGGCATGCATTTTATGTCCATTATTTTGGCTGATGATTTATTGAAAACTATGGGTGGTTTATTGAGTTTTCTTGGATCATGTATTGAGGGTTCAAGACAGAGATCACACATCATATCTTTTGTATTGATATGCTATAAAAAATTGTTTAAGAGGTTTGATATGCTATGAAGCTCTAAGATTGAGAGTGTATTATAGCAATTGTTGTTACAAATATTAGTTTGGTGCTTCAGAATTTGAATTTTTTCTTGAAAATATTTTCCCAAACTATATCTATCTCGATATTTTTATGATTGTCTCATTTTCTTTTAATATTATTTATTTCTAGGAATTCTTTTATAAATTACCAATTTATTATTCTTTATTTAAAATGGACAACTTATAACTTGCATACATTATAAAATTAATTTAAAAAATTATATATAAATTATAAACTATTGTTTATTAAAAATATTTGATAATTTTATATTCCCAATAAATGGAATAATTAAAACTCAGAATCTTAAATATTAGTACAAACATATTTCTATGTGTACAATTTATACCTATATAAGTAAATACAAACACTCAATGAAATATTAAATCCATGGTTAGTTCAATTCCAATGAAGAAAATCAAGCAAATAACTCAAGAAAATTGTCTCATTGCTCTCTAACTAGGAAGGGTATGTTTAGATTATCAAATTGGTCTCATAACCCAGTCTAAATCAATAACGAGACAACCTAGAATGAGAGATTCAATCTATGCAATTATGCAATTTAAGATGATTTTAAGCTAGGAAATGACAATTCCATTAACTAAATCTAAGCTATTAATGATCAAGATGGTAATATGAATGAAAAATGACAAAATGAAGATATGAATGAAATTAACTTGATAGAAATATGTTGGACCCTTGGTATTTGGTATTTGATTGTTGTCATTGATGTCAATATTACATCCATGCAATTATAATGGGCATATGGTATGGTTTTTTGAATAAGGTAAAAACAGGTTTTGAATGGAACCCAACACCATTTACATCATAGAAAAAAGATAAAGCATGAAATTTTTCCAAAATGAGATTCTTGCTGGAAAGAACATAGCAGGACCCTAAACAACACTAGAAACAACAACAAAAACAAAGAAAAATAGATCTAGCAAAACTACCAGCAGCACCCAGCAATGAACAGGACAAAACTAATTGCTTATCATTTTGTCCACCTTCATCTTAAGCTCCTCCATCTTCTAGATTGATTTTTTAAGGTCCTTCAGCTCCTTTGGCTTCTCAGGGATCTTCCTCTGAGTACGCCCTCTGGTTCTAGTACCTGGACCTGCATTCCCAGCATCATCTTCAGTAGTGATGGTTGTATTTTCCAGCTGGTTTTTCTCTAGGTAGTTGTGAAGCATGTTTAGGTTGATGACAACCACATTGAGTCCTTCATTTTTGTGATTTAGGACTTTGTTAATCATTTTCCCATTATTGCTAACTTTGACCTTAATTTCTTTAACCTTGTTGTCAATGATTTTGTTGATTTTGACAGTTATCTCCTCCTTCCAATTTTTATTGTTAACCTTATCCAGAATCTTGTTCTCCAGCTTCTCCAGCTTCATGTTTAGGGTTTCCGTAGTTTTCTCCAGAGTATGAAGGTGAAGCTTTATCTCATGCATCTCCTGATTGATCCAATCTCGAGGACTACTCTAACCATCATCATTGTTAGCCTCGTCTAGATTCATAGCATCCCCCAGGGTAGTGATGGTATCCTCCTTTTGAATTTTTTCCTCCTCTATGGCATTTTGATCAGTACTGGCATCCATTTCCTTTTGTTCCTCCTCTTTTTCATCTATGACAGGGGATTTCTAACCAGTTTCAATTTCCTCTTCATCCTGCCCCTCCAGGTGGCCCAAAGAATCCTCCTTTTGGGTTTCTCCATCCTCTTTACTAGCCAAGTCCAATCTTTCCTCATTATCCAAATGGGTGTCAGTTTTTTCTTCTTTAGTAGGGAAATCTAGAGCTTCATTCTTATCAACCTTGGTAGGGGAGACCTGGGCCTCTTCTTCCTCCTCCTCAACTCCTTCCTCTTCTTTTTCATCATCATGGTAGTCCCCCATCTTTCCCTTGTTCATCTTCCTCCTTCTCATCCTCTATTATGACAACCTTGTCCTCTTCCTGCTCGGTGTTATCATTATTCTTGTCCTCTTTTTCCTCAATTCCAGAATCCACCTCCATATTTTCATCCTCAACATTTCCTATTTCTAGAGTAATAGGGCTTTTTTCCTTAGTTTCTTCTTCGCTTCTGTTGGGGCTTTTCTCTTTATTTTTCTTCCTCTTTTTTCCATCTTCTTCACTACAATCAAATATTTTTCCCTTGTTTTTCTTCCTCTTTTTTGCTAGATTCAGCCTTTCTATCCCCCTCAATAGTTTCTGAATTTTTTCTTTTAACCTTTTTAGGAATTGGGTTCAGGATAAAATCTCTGACATATTTAGAAATAAGGAGGATCAACCCCTCATGCAACATCAGGTTATTCTGCTTCTTCCTATGCTTGGTGATGCTACTACTCAGGGAGCTGAAAAGAAAATACAGGAAGGAAATCCACTTGTTATGCCTAAAGTGGTTAGCCAGGATGAAATTAAGGTTGTATCTTTTGGAATAGCACCCATCAAGTGTGGAATACTCAATCATAACCTTCAACATTTTAGCCCAGAAATCCTTAATTTTGGTGATATCTACATAATCCCCCTTCCCTTTTGTCATGAGGACCTTTTCATCAGTAGTTTTAGGAAACAGATTAAAAGCTTCAGTACCAAGCCTATGGTTGCCTCTATGGAAATGAGTTCCCTCCAAGGGTAAGCCCATAATCTCAGCCATAAGGGTAAGAGTAAGGGGGAAAGATTTACCCCATAATTTAATTTTACCTCTAACCCAGCCATTAGTGAACAAGGAAGTCACCTCTTTGTCATATCTGTGGAGCTTCTCGATGTACTGAGAGACCCCTCCCTTTCTCAGCTTCTTCCAAAATTTCCTATCTTGCCTCCATTTGTGACAGTCAGTCGGCTCCTCTCTTCTCATACCACCTCCCATTTTTTGTTTTCTACTATTATCCTGGCTTGGCTCCTTACAACTAATCTTCTTCTTATTGTAATGCTTTCTTATGTTATCATGATTACTTGAAGTAACCCAGGCTTCGTATATCATTATACCGAAATAATTATCCCACACTTCGCATTACATGCAGCCTTCCTCAAAAAAAATTTCATCCTTGCCATCATAATATTAAGTGGCATTCCCTTCATTGTGATTAATTTTATCATAAGTGATTAGAGTCATGATCTTGAAGTTTAGATTTCCTTCCCCTCTCCATGATTTTATGACGTCACTTTGGGTACCTTTGTTAGCTAGCCTATCTGTCGGCTTATTACCTTCACGGTAAATATGGGTGACATGGCACTCCTCAAAGGTGATGAGAAGCATTTTGATTTTGTTTATTATATGGGTTATAGTCCAGGAGCACTCCGTATTCCCTTTAATATAGTTGACAATGTTGAGGGAGCCACCCTCAAGACAAAGTTTTGAGTAACCCATGTCTTTAGCCAAATTAACCACATAAAGCACCACCTCAGCCTCTGCCACGTGGTTAGTTTGAGTCCCCAGTGGAACCGCTATAGCACCAAGGAAATTTCCAACCCAGTCTCTTATGAGGCCTCCCCCTCTAGCTCTTCTAGGGTTTCCTCTAGCAGATCCATCAAAGTTCCCTTTTGACCAACCCCAAGGAGGAGTGGACCATATAACATTATCTCTAGGATTTGGGTCATTTATACTCTTCAAATTCTCCCAAGAAATGGAGATGTCCTTTTTAGAGCTAGGATTCCAAGAGTTACAATCCTTTCTACCACTACTTCTATAGTTATCCATTATACTTCTGGTAATAGATTTAGGTATCAAAAGGGAGGTATCTTTTTTATCTCTGAAAATTTTGTTGTTCCTCTCCTTCCAAATTTTCCATGTAAAATGACGAAAGACAAGTTTCCATAGATTCGTAGCATTTTTATCATAAAAAGGGCTCCGCAATTGCTGGAAAAAGTCTTGGATATTTTGAGGTTTAACCCACTTCAAATTCAGAGACAGAATTATGGAGTCCCAAACTTCTCTAGCAAAGGGGCAATGTATCATCAAGTGGTTACATGACTTAGCATCCTCATAGCACATGATACATCTATTAGGCATTTGGAAGCCTCTTTTCATAAGGTTATCCATTGTGAGGATTTTATTCTGTACAAGTAGCCAAGAAAACATGTTAATTTTAGGGATAAGATCTTTATTCCATACTTAAGCATAGAAAGGCTGATCTCTAGAGGGGATGAGAAGAGCCGAAGCAGAGGCAACCAAGAATTTTACTAAGATAGTAGGCCTCCAAATCAATTCATCACGCTCATTTTCTCTAATAAACCAGTTGTTCAGCTGTTCATTCACCTCTATTAGTCTAATGTCCCTCAAAACCAAATCAATCCATTCTTCATTAACCCAGTAGTCACTCACAAGAACCCCAATGGAATCTTTTCATTCCTGAATCACTGTGTTCCACTCCTCAATCTCTATGAGGGGTTTGTCTGAGATCCATTTATCATCCCAGAAAAGGATTTTCCTGCCATTTCCCAGCTTCAATCTAGCCCCTTTACTGAGAAGGTTCCTACCCTTACTTATACTGTTCCAAACAAACAATCCATGGATATCATTAAAATAATTGAGGGTTCCTTCTAAAGAAGTGAGATGGTATTTACTTTTAATTATTGCATTCCATTCTTTTTCATCTTCAAATATCCTCCAACATTGTTTAGCTAAAAGAGCCTTATTGGTATTAGAGATATTTATGATGCCCAGGCCCCGCAGCTTCTTTGGATTACACACCTTCTCCCAGGCCACCAAGCTCAGTCTCTTTTTCTCTTCCACACCGGTCCAAAGAATTTTTTTTTGAGTTTATTCAATAAGGTCAATATACTTCAGAGGAAGTTTGAAAAGACTTAGAGCATAAATCGGGAGATTTTGAAGAGTAGCCTTCAACAATTGAATTTTTCAAGCTTGTCTAAGAATCACCCCTTTCCAACTCGCCAACTTATTGTCGAATCTGTCAAGAATATCGTTCTAGAAGTTAGCCTCCAATTTTGAACACATCGGCAAACCTAAATAGGGGGCAGGAAGCCTTCCTATCTTACAGCCAAGAATGGAAGAGATTTTATTCATTCTAGCTTCGGGTGCGTTAAAGAAAAATATAAATCTTTTTTCCTAGTTTATGAGTTGGCCAGTAACATTAGAATAAACATTTAGAGCTTTTTTGATGTTCCTCACCTCTTTGAAAATTGATTCCCCCATGAGAATCGTGTCGTCAATAAATTTTTCATGAGAACATTTCATCTCCACTGAAGAAGGTTGTAGACCAGAGATTAGCCCTTGATTAACTTGGTTTTTAAAGAATCTCCCCAGACTTTCAGCCATAATAGAGAAGAGGATTGGAGAGATGGGGTCACCTTGTCTCAACCCCCTAGAAGGTCTAAAGAAGGGAGAATAACCACCATTCACAATCACATAAGAAGACACCATTGTAACCAATTGCATGATTAGTTTAATCACACCATTATCAAAACCAAAAGCCTAAAGAATTTTGGAAAGCAACTCCCAGTCTACTCTATCATAGGCTTTGGATAAATCAAGGTTCATCAAGAAGCCCTGTTTCTCAAATTTCTCCAAGGAGTGAATATTCTCATGAACCACCATGATGGAATCTAGGATTTGTCTCCCTAGAATAAAGCCATTCTGTTGATGTGAGATGACATGAGAGAGGATTTATAAAATTCTAGAAGTAAGGATCTTTGACATAATCTTATATAGAGAATTACAGAGGTTGATTGGTCTAAAGTAGTCCGCAACATAAGCTCCCTGTCTTTTCAGAATAAGGGCTATAAATGTTGAGTTGAGTTCTTTGAGAATAGATTTAGATCCACAAAATTCTTTCACTGCACCACACACATCTTTCCCAATGATATTCCAGAGGGTTTGGAAGAAGAACATTTGGAACCCATCCGGACCAGGATATTTTTCTCCTTCAAAAGAAAGGATAGCCCTTTTAATTTCATCATCCTTAGGGATTGACTGAAGGAAGTCATTATCCTTTGTGTCCGGAAGAGAAGGAACGAGACTCACCAGGGAAATTTGGTTCTCTTGGTTTATCTCTTGCTCTTTGGAAAGCAGAGAAGTGAAATAACCCATCATTTCTCTTCTTATTTCCTCCTCTTTAGTAACCGTACCTCTGGTCATGACAAGAGAGTTGATTCTATTCATTTCTTTGTGCTTCATTGCTATTAGGTGGCAAAATCTAGTGTTCTTGTCTCCCACTTTCAGCCAAAGGGATCTAGATCTCTGTCTCCATAAAGTTTCTTCTTTCGAGATGATATTGTGATAGTTAACAAGGACAAGGTTTTCCTCTCTTCTTCTTTCTTTAGTCATCCCAGAGGTTTGAATTTTATCTTGAATATATTTTAAGTCAATTTGGATCTTGTTTTTAGATTGGAATATATCACCAAAGACATCCTTATTCCATTGTTTTACTCTAGCTTTGACATTCACCATTTTTTTTGCCACTTGATACATAGCTTTTCCTCCCACTTTGATGTTCCACCAATCTCTGATTTTGTTTTCAAGGTCTCGATGAGCCAACCACATTCTTTCAAGTCTAAAGGGGGGTGTCCTTTCCCTCTAAAGGAATTAGCAAGAAAGGAAATGAGGTACTGATCCAAGCCAATATGGTTAAGAGAGGATAGAAGGCAAGAAAACTTAGCAAACCATTCATGAGAGAGCAGAACCCTATCAATCTTAACCTGGATTAAGTCAGCTCCCACTCTCCTATTAGACCAAGTATAATCAATACCTTCAACATCAACGTCCAGCAGACCTTCATTACTTATAAATTCCATAAGGTCCACCCTATTTTCCACTTGAGTGTTGTTTCCTTCTTTTTTTTCCACTTATTTTAGAGGATTATTAAAGTCTCCCACCATCATCTAGTTATCATCTGGAAAAACATTCCCGAGCTCATCAATTTTTTTCCAAAGTTTGAGTCTACCTGATTTAGTATTAGGGGCGTACACATTTATCAGAGACCAGGAAAAGTTATCCTTAATGTTGCAGACTTTGACAGCCAAGAAGTGCTTATCCTCTCTCAGAAGGGTGCATTGGAAACAATTAGAATTCTAGTAAATAGCCAAACCTCTGGAGGCCCCTTCTGAATCACTACCAAGCTTCTCACCATTCTTTAGCAAATTAACTTTACTTATCTTTTCTTTAACCATTTTAGTTTCTAGAATAAGAAAAATGTCAGGATATATATATATATATATATATATATATATATATATATATATATATATATATATATATATATATATATATATATGTATATCTATTTATGTATATATATGTATATGTATATATACATACATATACATATACATATACATATATATACATAAATAGATATACATATAATATATATATATATAATATATATATATATATATATATATATATATATCTATATATATATATATATATATATATAGATGTATGTATATCTATTTATGTATATATATGTATATGTATATATACATATAGATACATATACATATACATATACATATATATACATAAATAGATATACATATATACATATATATATATATATATATATATATATATATATATATCTATATATATATATATATATATATATATATATGTGTGTGTGTGTGTGTGTGTGTGTGTGTATGTGTGTGTGTGTGTGTGTGTGTGTGTATATATATATATATATATATATATATATCTATGTATGTATGTATGTATGTATGTATGTATGTATGTATGTACATTG